>JAOTOM010001172.1:0-60706 GCA_034440615.1 Ashinkailepas kermadecensis
TGTTATGGTACAAGCTATTAGTAATATAAAAATGCTGGTGTAATTGCAAAACAAAATATCAAAAGCCACTTACTTATGGTTTTCTTAAGCCAACTGCTTTTGGTGTGCTTCCACAAATGGTGCCTGTGGATTTCGCTTAGCTCTGTACACAAGGAATTGGTGAAATCAGATAAGACTTTCATGTCAGTAGAGAAAGGTCCACAGAATACTGCCATCTTTTTGTTATTTATATGCTACATGGCATTGAGACGCTCCAAAGGTAGATGTTCTAAGAAATGAGTGTTCAGATACCCCCTCCTCTCTCTTCCCCTACCTACCTAGGTAGGTAGGTAGGCAGGTACCTACTCAGGTACTACACATTTTCAGGTTTTCTGGACAAACATTGTCTACCCAGTTGAAGCAAAAAAAAAAACACTGCACCAGACAGCAGGGTGGGAATTAAGGCACTTCTTAAGAGATTTTATCTCTGAAAACATTTCTGCACTCCGGGTTCTTACTGGATAGGATGGGCTTCACATGTACTCCCGCCACACAAATTGAAATGGGAACAAAGATATGAATAAACAAACACAGAAATACACCCATAAATGCCGGTTATCTCCACTTATGGTCACCACTCCGCTTTTTCCACTTTCAACTACTTTTTTGTAGGCAGCCGTCTCAACCACCGATTGCTGAACCTCAATTCTCAAATCTCAACCTCAATTGCCGACAACAACAACACGCCGACTACAACTTGCAAAAAAGATGCGCATGCGCACTGAGTACTGTTCTCCGGCTTTGGAGCCGCGCCTGGAAAAGCTGTTTCTGCCACCCTAGTGGGAAAGTTTGACAGTTTATGAGATGTTCTCCGGAGGCCACCGATCAACCTGGCTGCGTTAAAGTTTTCTGTTACGAAATCTGTCCGTCAACCAATCAATGTAAGGGTAATTTTTATATGACGCCATAACCATTAGCAACTTTGAACATCGTGGTTAATAGTCATACTGTAAACAGAAGACCTCGACTGAACTTTGCTTTGATTACATCCAACTGTGGCGTGTGGTAGCGGAGCTGCGTCTCATTACGTGGGAAATTGGCTGCGTAGGTAGGTATGCGTCTGAGCTCAGGGTGAAGTGTAGTATTTTGTTTGTTTTTCACATGGCTAGCCTTGTACTGAGCCAAAAGTGAGCGAAAGCGATTGCTCCTGTGAGTTATGAGAAACAACAGTGCTGATTATTACTTATCAGCCATGGTGCCATCCATTGTTCACTTCCTGTTCCCATGTTTTGACATTTCATCTGACCAAAAATGAGAATGATATTACTTATGCATATTATGTAGGTCTGAGTTAGGTTTTTCTGGTCGTGTTACTGGTAAACAGATTCCATGCATACAAAATAATGTCTATGAAATGTACTCGGAAGATACCAGTTTGCACTCCGACTCCCAACCCGGAAAGTAAGTTTCCCACTCTGCCAGACAGGTTCTGCACACATCTTTTGACAAGTTCAAGCAAGAACTTGAATAGGTAGGGGAAGAGGGGGGGTCTGAACACTTAAGGAATTATGCAACAAATAACTCTACTGCTGTTCTGCATGGCTGAACCAGTAATTGTACTGGGTCTACTGAACACAAATGAACAAGCCTATCCATATTCAAACAGTTCCTTTTTCAATGAAACTTTAACCTTGCAAAGAGCAACTTCAAAACAGATGATTATTGTATAGTGGTGTGCCATATTCTGAACATGAAAATGTTGTTGTTCAGGATTACCTCACTAGTAGCTGTTGTGGTACAAGCTATTAGTAGCCACTAAAAAATTCTGTGTAATTGCAAAACAAAATTGAAAGTCACTTCCTAATGGTTTCCTTGCCAACGTCTCTAGAAGCCTAAAATGGTTCCTGTGAACGTTGCAACCTCCATACACAAAGAATAGGTAGAATTATGTGATCAGACTTTCATATTTTTGGTAGAGACAGGTCCATCATTTATGAATACCACCATCTTTTTTGTTATTTATGCACTGAACATGATGTGAGACGACCAGAAGTAGGTGTTCAGAAACAGAACGTGTTCAGATACTTCCCCTACCCCACCTAATACCCATACCCGAACGCAGGATCAATTCTCTCCAACGGATGACTTGAACTGGATTTGCCATACATTTTTCGGGACCTACAGTTCACGTCTACACCCATGATCCTTCAACTAGGTACCGAAGTATCTACCCCTTATCGCATGCTGCACGTATCTATCTATTGGCATAGGCCTCAACTGATATGCGGATCCGATATCAATATACGTCCTTCACTTTTCCCCCGCGGCAAACTCGGTGGGTAATCTAAAGAATCTAGGACGAGGGAACTCGGGGCCCTCCAATATTGTTTGGCAACCGGTGACGTCATATGGGCAGGACTATTGCTCGGTCCCGTAGGCGCTACAGGCAAACTTCCGTGTTTTCCACACGATATTTTATATCTTAAATACTATCAAAATTGGACAAAATCGAGTTCATTGGAAAGCTTGAAGAATCTTGTTCACGAATATGAGCTTTATTTTCTCCTAACACTATGACTTTTGCTTCGACCCACGTTGACCGCATGCATGTCGAGCGCCGCAGGAATCGCGCGGTGCCACGGGTAGTAGAAGTATGATGAGACAGGCCAACTGAAGATCACGGCTGGAAAGGAGGGGTAGGAGCAAGTAAGATATAAATGTTGCAACATAATTCCTCCCCACTCCGGTGCAGGGCGTAAACAAGGGTGGGGGCACTGGTGGCATGTGCCTCCTATAAAGTTGGTACCCTCCGGCCAGGAAAAGGGGCCGACACTAATTATATTTAGGCTACAGGCGGAGGTACCGATACCGGGTGGAATGTCACGCCCTTATCACCCATGTGCGGATACGGAACCTGCAGCCGGTTTTCAGGATTGTTTTCCATTTTTCATTCATATGCGTCTAGACCAGGGGTGTTCTTTTATATATTTTGAGGGGCAAATGCCCTCAGTGTTAGCTCTGTCCCCTAATAATTTAGACTTTTAACATGAGGTACTATGGAGCATGCATCCCATCGTTGTCGGGCTTCCTAATAACTTCATGTATTTTGCACCCCAGTAATCTATAGTATAATAACACACATATATATATATATATATATATATATATATATATATATATATATATATATATATATATATATATATATATATATATATATATATATATATATATAGATATATATATATATATGTATATATATATATATATATATGCCGGCCATTCGGATTATGAAATGGAAAGATATGAAAACCCACTGATATATGGATATATTATTTTATTGCCGGCCATTTTATATATGAAAACTTGCCGGCCATTTCGGAAGCATTTGAACGGGAGGAGAGAGGTTGAAATCCACTGACCTTGGAACGATGGTGGCACCTTGCAGCGCCAAATTAAGTTGTTCCTACTCCATCTTAGCAGAAAACAAGAATGGGTACTTATGAAAAATACTGGTCCAAATCCGGCAACTATTTGTATGAGTGTTGCTTGAGCCACCTCAAAATCCGTTTGCCCCCACATGCAAATACTTAGGTACGCCACTGTCCACGCTACTCTAACTGGGATGTGTGAACACTGAGCCTTAATCACTGAGAGGGGCTTAGACCTCTAATGTAAAATCCAGCCCATTAAATATAGGTGTTTCTGTTGTTGGGGAAGGGAAGGTGGTGTGAACAGTAGCAGTTCCTCCTACAACCTCAAAACACTGCAGCTTAAAGCTGTGGATTCCTTGTTTTTTTCCCAAGCAAACATTTGGATAAAAAGCTTTATTTTTCCCCTGCACCAGGCTTGAAGGCCTGTCGATAGCACTGGCCATGAGTGCATCCCAGAATGAGGCCACCAGGTGACCAACCCCTCCTGAACTGACGAAACTTCAATTGAAATTGAGCTGAAATTGAATATCCAACATACTGAAGCTTATAATATTGGCATGAATACACACGGACATGTTTCCGCACCATTTTGGAATAAGAGAAGACCACAGATATAATTAATGCTGTTCTCCAACATTCCTACCAGATATTCCTACCAAATGCTGAAATTGTTTGCTATCTCATAAAAAGCACTTTACTTGTAATAAAAGAGGTGGCTTAGTGCTTTATTTATCTTTTTATGCATGCATGGCCACAAATCCTCTTCTTAATAGCATCTTTTGCACTGCAGTTAGTCCAATTTTTATCCCAAGTGCACTCAGTGTGCCTTTTCCTTTAGCGGTCATGGGTCACTGAACCAGCTAATGCACACAGTGCACCTCAAGTTACTAAAATTTACAGTCTATGATGTGACCATGCAGAAATAATGCTCCAATGCATATGCACTCCAATAAGAAAATGTCATTAACTATGCATGGTAATTCACAAGCAAATTGAGTTGACAAAAGCATCATAGTTTGAAATGAGGATATTTCCATGAAAAATGCGCTTTAATGCTGCCCTTAAAGCTCTGGGAGTAATTCCAACACACACACACACACACACACACTATATATATATATATATATATATGTATATATATATATATATATATATATATATATATATATATATACTGATACACAGACATAATTGTCAACTCAATTTTGATAACCTGCATCGGAGATACTTCCCACTTACTCTACAAAATATTTTACCTTCTTATTACTTCACATAGGGCTAGAGAGCAGATAGTGGGGCACATGTCATGCCAAATATGCTCACTTTTTAGTGCCATCTAGTGGTTTCCCTATGCTGGGCAATGGGTATTGAATTACTGTTTTATCTGTCATACCATGTATGTTGCTATCATCTGGAGTTCATGCCACATTCAAGATTATAATATTCCAAGACATGGCTAGCGAAGCTTTTTCTCCAAAGGGAGGTTAGGAGACGTTAGGTTTGGTTGTGCGTCATTTTTTACATTTATTTATAATGCTATGCAACCTAAATGAAATCCATTTTTGGTGTTACTTTACTCACAGCCTGAAGTATTTGCACAGAAAATGAGTGATCCGATCATCTTAGTGACATTCATAAACATTGCATTGGAATGATTAATTCCAAGGATTCATAAAACACATTAAAGCATAAATTTACCTGCCCAACCACAACAACACTCTGATGTCTTCGCTGCGCCAAAGATGAATCTTAGCCAGGTTTTAAAACGTATTTGGAACGTTTACGTGACGTCACCGTATATACCAAAATACTGGTAGATTCTACTAGAAATCTCGCACATTCCTGCCAATATCACTAGGGCTGGAACTAGAATACCTACTAGATTCCGTTGTACCCTTTAGTATTAGTACCCAGGAGGGAACAACCCATTAGCGGCATTCAAGTTTCTCGGGGTTTGTGACGTAGTCCAGGCTATTCCCGACAGTAAACTGCGTACACAGTTCTTCCAGATGCTGCGTGCATCTCAAGCTAAAACTGTCAATATTTGCCACCGCTTTGCGCATCCCATCTAAATTTTGCGTAGACAAATGTGACATCATGAGGATGTCTGAAAAAATATGCAGACGAATCAGGGTAGATTTTATTTATATTATACTGAACAAGTTAGTTGGGTTGTCGGCAAACGAAGACATTACACAAAACCGGCGGCCAACCGCTGGGCGGGGTATGCAAAATCCACTAGATCAAATCAGAAATTTTTGGATTTTCACCAAGCAAAACCATAAATTTCCGGTGCGCTTCGAGCGTTCTCTATTTCATCACATTTTTGTCTTCTTCTCCGGTCCATCATTAATAAAATCTTGGCTGCGCGGAGCGACTCTGGTCACTGGCCTTCAATGTCAGCCGTTGTTCAATCACGAGCCAGTTTTTTTTGTTTTGTTTTTTAAGTTGCTTGTTTGTTTGTATAATACACTCCGCGACACAGCGCCTACAGAGCCACATCAGCTGAGAATCACTCAAAACCAAGCCAATCTATGTAAAGGGTCTTGCTCAAAACACTCGACAGCAGGCGCCTAGTGCCAAAGACCTTAACATTCCTAACGCGCCTCCAAATTTGGAAATGTTCGAAGATGTCAGCAACGACTCTTTATAACTGAATGTGTTACTGAATAAGTGGCGACCTCGATATATAACTAGACAGACAACTCGACTTTTCAAAAAGTTCCCGACGACGGCGCCGCATATAAGCAAAACGTTGGCGCTGGTAGGCGCTGCATGGATGATGTACGCCTGGATTGGAAACTCCGCGTCGGCGCCTTTCATCTGCGCGTATCAGCGGCACCAACCTGCCACCTAGCGGAGGGTAAGTAAAAACACGGAAACGCGGGCAGTTTTAGGATGTGCGCCTATCGGAGTTCGGGGTACGCATTTCGTATTGGGATTTTTTTTTATTGATTCAGCCACCCCAGGAGGATTGCATCTGCCTTTCATGATACATAATTGATCAAGGAACATTACCATTCTTTCCTTTTTGATTTATTACGCTCCGTTCAGAAGTTGTCGTGATGCGAAGTGAATGCATCCGTGAGAGGGAGCCCATTTCGCCGAAAGGATCGGCCCACCGATGTTGATTTCTTAAAAGGATCGGAGGGGGCAAAGTACATGAAGGCAATAGGCAGATCAAAATGAATAGGGGGTCACATTCCGTAGGCTCCCATGTTAGAAGTTGAAATTATTGCGGATGGGGGAAGCAAGCATCGAGGGGGCAGTTTCACCCTCAAAGATAAGAATGGGCGGTTCTGCTTTCGCCCCCGCTCTCTAGATATGTGGCTGATATTTTCCGGTGGAGTGGTTTACACAACTGAATGGGTGAGTACAGACTTCGGCGTACCCACCAATCCGCAGAGGATTGAGCGGAAGTTCCATGAAGGGCACGAACCTCCTCCCCCTACACCATACCACTGACAGATTTATGATTTTGCCAAGGAGGCGTCATTTCTCCAGAAGGGCGGCTCTTTGTGCAGAACATTTGGACGGGGTACACTCCGATCTCCCAGAGGGGCACCATTCGTCTGAGGAGCGCCTTTCGCCGAACAAATCGCGGCGTGCGTTCGGAAACCCAGAGGACTGCCGTTCCCAGGCCGAGGAGCGCGTTGCGCTGATAAATTCTAGGGAGGGGTACACTAGAGCCTCCAAGAGAGGCGTCCTTCGGGTCATAAGAGGCGCCACTTTCGCTTCCTCCCCTTGGATCAGCCTTTTGCAACATACCCTAGCTGGCAACGCCACTACCTCTCGCCGATTCTCTACCACTTGCCAGCCGTTCGACTCAGGGGTGTTGTTTTATATACCTTTGAGGGGTAACTGCCATGTTTGCTTAACCCACACCCGCAATTATTTCAACTTCTAACATGGGAACCAATGGGATGTGCCCCCCAATTAATATTGGTCTACCCATTGCCTTCATGTACTTTGCCCTGTCGAATCATTTCAAGATCAAGATAGAGATAAGAGATAAAGATTCAAGATAAAGATCATCAAGATATCAACATCGGTGGGCTGACCCTTTGGGGCGAGGTGGGCTCCCTCTCACAGACGTCTTCACTTCGCACAACTTCTGAACGGAGCGTAATAAATCAATAAGGAAAGAACGGCAAGGTTCCTTGATCAATTCTGTATCATGAAAGGCTGATGTAATCCTCCTGGGATGACTGAATCAATTGGATACAAAAAATACAATGCGAATTGCGTACCCCGAACACTGCCTAAAACCGGCCGCGTTTCCGTGTTTTTACTTACCCTCCGCTTGGTGGGCTGATACGCAAACAACTGTTGGTTTCCAATCCAGGCGTACATGATCCATGGGCGCTGTGCGGTGTGTTGTGGATGATCCATGGGCGCTGTGCGGTGTGTTGTGGATGATCCATGGGCGCTGTGCGGTGTGTTGTGGATGATCCACGGGCGCTGTGCGGTGTGTTGTGGATGATCCATGGGCGCTGTGCGGTGTGTTGTGGATGATCCATGGGCGCTGTGCGGTGTGTTGTGGATGATCCATGGGCGCTGTGCGGTGTGTTGTGGATGATCCATGGGCGCTGTGCGGTGTGTTGTGGATGATCCATGGGCGCTGTGCGGTGTGTTGTGGATGATCCACGGGCGCTGTGCGGTGTGTTGTGGATGATCCATGGGCGCTGTGCGGTGTGTTGTGGATGATCCACGGGCGCTGTGCGGTGTGTTGTGGATGATCCATGGGCGCTGTGCGGTGTGTTGTGGATGATCCATGGGCGCTGTGCGGTGTGTTGTGGATGATCCATGGGCGCTGTGCGGTGTGTTGTGGATGTAAAGCGGTGGCACTGGGGCGGTCTAGCTCGGGAAAATTACTGCATCATTTTGAAATGATATAGTCATGTCTGAAGCAAAAACTTTTGCTTGATATATGTTCATATATCAAACAAAAGTTTTTCTGTGTCATCCGCATCATCTATTCCCCATTAAGCCTGTACTCCGACCTGCCGTGCCCCTGCTGTTCATCCCCTTGCAGAGACGGATACAGAGGGCACATGGGACATGTGTCCGCTCATGGCAAGGTGGCGCCAATCTCACCAGGGAGTGGTCCTACAGTGAGGCTCGAGTGCAATCCTTTCTAATTTTTCAGCTAAAGGCAAAATAAAAATGTGCCCCTTAGAATCAGAGTGCACCCCCTTGAATTTTCAGCCGAAGTCTTCCTTCAAAGGCCCTCGAATGCGCCCCTCTCGAAATTTTCAGCTGAAGACAACCCTGAGGGCTCATCCAGTGGCTCCAGACATGCCCCCTTCCATGAAAAATCCTGGATCCGCGCTTGCCCTCTTGGCTACGACCTTGGAATATGTACCGGGCTGATAGAAATAACTACAATTAAGAAGAAGTCCTGAGCGCATGCGTGTTGATTTCTGAAAACCATTCGGGCGGGGATGGAGGAATACATGAAGGCAATGGGCAGGCCCAAATGGATTGGGGGAGCACACCCCATAAAGTCCCATGTTGAAGCTTGAAATTATTTGCGGGGGGTTGGGGGCGCAAAGCAAACATTGATGGGATACTTGCCCCCCTCGAAAGCATATAAAGCAGCACCCCTGCCTAAGCGTCAACCCGTGCCCTGCAGGATGGTCGCGCGGATTCAGGGATGGTCGGCGGATTAAGGAACATGTCCTCATGGAATTTGGAACCCGCGCCCCTCCGGGAAGGCTGGAGTGCTCCCCTCATATTTTTCAGCCAGAAGCACCCTTCAGGTATTTTCGCAGGGTGCATTAATTACCTAAGAAATGGCGCCCCCAGACAAATACCCCTCCCCATGACAATTCCTGGATCCGCCACTGATTAGGATATAGGATGCACACACAGTACACATATGCTGCCAACTACAAACATCCCCAGCGTTACCTGGCCAGCGTTTATCGGGTATCCTGTATCTTAATTCCATGGGGTACACATGCCGAATACCGCACAACGTTGGCAAAACGATGATACAAGTTAGACCTCCAAAGCACAATTACAATATTTTACAAGGTGTTTCGCCATTTCAAGCTGCTCATCATGAACCCAGCATCATTTTGTACTACTTTTTATCAAAATATATCAACAACTTGTCATTTTACGACATTTCGTTCCAGAGCCAAAACGCATGGGAGCGGGCTGCGCGCCCGATCGCCCATATACCGCCGCTCGGCCGCCTGCAGCCGGGAACGGCCGGAATAGGACGCGGAGCCTGCGGCGGGCGCCGAGTCGACCGTCTAGTTATATATAGTCTAGTTAGAGGCCAATGGGCAGGTATGAAATATGTGCGCAGGAGTCCGGCTAGCCAAGCTTCAGTGCTCTTGTTTCATGGCGGTACCTTGATCATAATATAACATGCTTTTACATATATCATATGTAAGATATTCCTCGCCGTGCAGAAGTGAATGGTTCAAAGGAAGAGGTCGAGGCATAGGCCTGGGATTCTGCAAATTATTCAGAGTACACAATGCATGAAGGCAATGGGCGGACCCAAATGTATTGGTTGGGGGTCATACCATATTGTGCCCCATGTTAAGTCGAAATTACTTGGGAGCCAAGCCAACACGGGGACAAGCTTGGTGCCACGTAATGACCGAGGGCGAGTACTGGACAGGGGGACGTGTTCCTCACCCATAGAAAGGTGGTACCCCTCCATGGAGGCGCGAGTGCACCAACCACCCGCTCAACGAATTTGTCAGCCAATGGGGCCCCTCCATGGGGAAATGGCATCCATGCCTACGAGTAGGGGTGTTGTTTTATATAATTTTGGGGTGGAAATTCCCCCTCAAAGTTAGCTTTGCCACCCCAATAATTTCCAAATGGGACCTTATGCAGTGTGCCCCAATCCAATTGGGCCTGTCCATTGCCTTCGTGCATTTTGCCCCCAATCATTTTCAGAAATAAACGCCCGTGCATACGAGTATCCCCTTTCCACGGGTGGATAAGTTTGACATTTTAATTGAGAAGAAATGGACGATTTCCTTGCGTATCATGATTTAAAGTAAAATAAAATGAAACGGTTTGGCCCACATTGGCAAGGAATACTGTTTTGCATGACAATGAGTAAAATAAATAAGGCCTCAAACTTTTCGATCTTGGATAATTTTCAAGAGTAAAGACCCTTGGAATTTAAGATTGAAATTATATCTTAATTTAAAACGGGAGAGCCTCGTCTATTCCGCCTACGATATCTCGTCATGGCAGTGGAAACCAGAGAGGGAGGAGACAGCGACCCTTTCCTAGCTCTGAAAAAGTTCGGCATTAACCCTGACAGAGGTAGTCAAGTTATGATGACCGGCCTGACCACCACCAATCATCTGCTTTGAACCCATCAACCAAATTGGCAGCACTCATTTCCTCCATACATTGAGCGCCACCAATAACTTTGAAACTTAGTCACCCATGGCTCTTCCCCCTTTCCATTTTGAGAAAATGTCCGTGCCACTGGAACTCGTGTTACAATCTAACCAGTGCAAGGCGACACACACCAGCCGGATGAGCGCGGGCAATCGAATAAGCGCAATGCAGTATAAATTTCCTAATCCGCCAGCCACTGGCACATTTACCGGATTGTTTACATACAGCCACGCACTTCTAAGCATGTATGCAGAACTGAAGTGATTTCAGATGCGATGCATGCATCGAATTGCCTTGCTAAGGCAGAAATGACAGCCATCCCTGCATGGGATTGAATTAGAGACACAAGAGCACACATCAAGTAAGTCACTGCGCTCGCCACCTGGGACGGACGGCAAGTGCGAGCTGCCTCGTGCTGCTGCGAGCTGCCGCGAGCTGCCTCGTGCTGCTGCGAGCTGCTGCGAGCTGCCTCGTGCTGCTGCGAGCTGCCTCGTGCTGCCGCGAGCTGCCTCGTGCTGCCTCGTGCTGCTGCGAGCTGCCTCGTGCTGCCGCGAGCTGCCTCGTGCTGCTGCGAGCTGCCTCGTGCTGCCGCGAGCTGCCTCGTGCTGCCGCGAGCTGCCTCGTGCTGCCGCGAGCTGCCTCGTGCTGCTGCGAGCTGCCGCGAGCTGCCTCGTGCTGCTGCGAGCTGCCTCGTGCTGCCGCGAGCTTCCTCGTGCTGCCGCGAGCTGCCTCGTGCTGCCGCGAGCTGCTGCGAGCTGCCTCGTGCTGCCGCGAGCTGCCTCGTGCTGCCGCGAGCTGCCTCGTGCTGCCGCGAGCTGCCTCGTGCTGCCGCGAGCTGCCGCGAGCTGCCTCGTGCTGCCGCGAGCTGCCTCGTGCTGCTGCGAGCTGCCGCGAGCTGCTGCGAGCTGCCGCGAGCTGCCTCGTGCTGCTGCGAGCTGCCTCGTGCTGCCGCGAGCTGCCTCGTGCTGCTGCGAGCTGCCTCGTGCTGCCGCGAGCTGCCTCGTGCTGCCGCGAGCTGCCTCGTGCTGCCGCGAGCTGCCTCGTGCTGCTGCGAGCTGCCTCGTGCTGCCGCGAGTTGCCGCGAGCTTCCTCGTGCTGTCCGCACCGCCGCAAGCCCACTTTTGAACAAAGACTAAGAGCACTCGAGGGGAAATATCGCTATGAAAGCTGATAAATTATCTAACTGTAAGGACCTATCTGGCTGTGGGGAAATTATAATGTGAAATGCTGTCGAAAGGTGCCGATGAGCACAAATGTCGCCAGGTGCCCCTTTCTTCGAAGAAAACACTAATATTATGAAGATTATTATATTTAATACTAATCATGAGGAATTTTAGGATACCAAGTGGCAAAACAAGTCCAAAGAGGCACATCTGGCCCCCAGTTCAGAAATTGGAATGTGAAGCGTTATAACAAAAAGGTTACGATTAGCGTGGGACCTGGAATCCCTGTTCGAAACAACAGGATCAGGGCTACTGGATTACGCTAGACATTCTGCAGTCAAAATGCACCGCTAATTCCCGTCCCCATGTCAGAGGGAGGTCTACGTCAGTTGACTCAACCGAATATTGGTATGTCTGAGCCCCTCCAGTGACATGAAGTTCAACCTTTAGAAACTCGCGTTGGAGCACGGCGGCCAGCGCTGGGTTCGTTAGTTTCACACAGCGCACTTACTCAAGCTGATAATAGCCTAAGAACTGTCCGGTTATCAATAAACGCACCCCGTGGTGGTGTTCGCGGCGTCTTCCATGCGACATAAGTTATTAATCGCTCTCGACGTCGCTAAATCCTGGTACAAACGCCTTCTGCCCTTTGGCTGTTTGATCGCAGCACATGACCAGTTTCCCATCGGTCACGGCAGCTACCGAGAACATATAACATCAGAAAACCGCCGAAGAAATATCAACCGAACACTATCTAACAGCGTCCTGAAATTAATTTTTACGATGAACATGGCTGGAGATCTCGTGTGGGTCGGGAGCCTGGACTACTGGTTTGATACCTTGCTAATGCTAATTTGTCATTTTCTATTTTCAGTTGGAAGATTTTTGGGCCATGACCTCCCTGGTTTTGTGAGAGATGTCCAGCCTTGGTAGTGGAGGCTACCTATCAAGCGAGGACATCAAAATCCTCAGGGTCTTCAGGTGACGATACAACAGCGTTAGTGACGTCGAGAGGCCAGATGGACGACGCAAGCGAGATTGCTCGGCACACACCAGACATATGTTTCCAATAACTTGACCAAATACGTCATACAACTGAGTGATGGAACTGGCAACTATATGTCTAGTTGAACGCCGTGAAACTCGACCTAAGTATATTCAGGAAACCAACACTACCCCAGGGGGTTGAAATCGGTTCTAATCACTGGTTAGTTTCTGCTTCAATTTGATAATTTCAGGACAGCACACAGGCCCTCAACTACACATGCTCCACGTGGCACGCAGCCATCTCAGCCACGCTACTGCGATGGCAATACGACACAGGCAAGCAATGTAACATTGTCACGAAATCTATTCATAAAAACACTGCCATTAAAACAGGCCATGTCGCTGGTAGGAGTGAGTCGGCCGGCGAGCTACTGTTTGTGCTCGTCCAGCTGCCTGAGCAGATCGTCTGCGTCGTCGGCTGTCTTGACCCGGATGAGCAGCGGCACGGGGGCCGAGTCGGACGACTTGGGGTCCAGCGGCGGGTTCGGCACGCACGCCATCATCACGTTGTTCTTGCCCATCCGCTGTGTGGGGATCGACCTGGCGGCAGGCGGTTGCCGGGAGCGCGGTCAGTGGCTGTGTGGGACTGTTGATATTGGTCCGTCGGTCAGTGCGCTTGCTTGCTTGCTGGTAGCTGGTAGCTGCCGCACAACCACGCAGCGCCGCACCGACCCCATCTCGCTAATCCTTCCAACCGACAGCATCAGCCCCGATACATGCACGTGGCGGTGACTGGTGGCTGGGTGTCCAACTGACGCCCCCTCCCCAATATACCCGGGCATACAAATGTATGCAAACACGGATTAACAGCATATATAATGTAAAACGGCTGACACGTTCCATAATGCAGCGTACATATAGTAGCGCTGTATTGAATGAATTATAATCGGCGCCATATTACATTCAAAACCAAATATATGTTATAGATCGTAACTAGTGATGAGACAGGATGAAGTAGTCACATGACTTTCTTTGCAGTTGGATATTGCTCTTATTTTCTTTTTATGTGGTTTGCCATATTGGACAGCAAGAAGTGTGAATGGAAAATTATTTGTGACACCAGCAGGTGAAAGTGGAGGGTTATGGAATGGCCCAGTGATGCTTCAAATCAGTCGGTAAAACTTTGGCATTGAAACACGGTGTGTCATTCTATGAATGTGACAAAATAACTCAGGTCTTCATGTCCCATGTCATACTCGTTTCGGCCGATAATACAGGCCACCTTCACAAACACGTCAGTCGCGCGCAGCTGGGTGCGCTCGTGTACAATGAGAACTAATATAATTTGATCGTGCCGACCGTCAAACGTTCTGTTTGTGAAGCAGGTCCATGTCGACGGAGGAGTCGATGCGACAGCGTTGCAATAATGGTTTCTCGTTAGGCATGAGATGTCGAAACGAGTACGACAGGATGCCGAAATCGCCATGGAAATAATGTTAGTGCAAATACTTGTTTGGCGGGGTTCAGCGGTGTCAATTCAAAACAGCAAACCCAGTTTTGAGAAAATTGAGTACATATGACTACCTGTTTTGCATGTTTTGAGAGGTAGCTAACTTGGGGACATAAATATCAACAACGACACAAATACCAATACTATAAACTGGTATTGTATAACTTAGCATATCATAGGTTATCCCCTTTACCTGGAATTGCGCTACGGGATGTTTGGTATCATGATCCCGGATCCGTTATGGTGAACATAAGTATGATACTTATCAATGGGATACTGTTAGAAACGAGGCATGAATACTTCACAAACACGCATCAAGAAGCAAGATGTCGATACATCTTTGGGAAGGATGTGATTCAGTGTTCAGAACGTGGTAGATACCACCAAATTTCACGAATAATGTATCGTTAGTTATTTGGGCTTTAGGGCGCGTCGACCATGTTGATCATATAGCACGAATAATGTATCACCGCGGTGCGAGAAACCTACTTGTTGAGCTTGATGTTGAGCAGGATATTGCCTAGATTGGTGTCGGCGCGTATGAGACACTGAAACTTGCCATCACTGCATGGCTTCAGGTACAGCATGCCCACGCCCTTCTCCACGTACGAGCCGTCCTTTTTATAGAACAATTTGCACCTGAAACCCAAGATATGCAGTACAACCTGGTCGTAACGATCCAGCCCGGCACACACCAGAAGTACTCGCGAAGGGGAAACAGCGCTCGGTTTGGCAAGGTCTATATTTCCATGTGCAGTTTAGCTATGATAACGTTAGTGATGGGGCATAAACTAATTTATGTTCACTAAAGCAGACAAAGCAAAGCACATTCAGGGTATATTTTTCTTGTAAAAAAAACCTTTACTGCCAAGCGATACATGACCAGGAGGCTGATTGCTGTTTCAGTGGGGAGGGAGGGGGGGTTGAAGGGAAGATCATTCAGGATGGCAGTGCTTACCGTTTGGAGTACACCGCATCGTCCTCCTGGACAGTGCTGACCACGGGAACTGGAGGCTCCTCTGACTCTTCTTTGGTCGCCTCGCCGGTGCTCTGCGAGGACGCGCTGCCTTGCGACCCAGAGCTGCCAGCAGATATACGATGTGGGGGACCAGTGTATGAAAAAGCCCAGATTTGGGTGGAAGTGACGCCCAGCAAGGAATAGTTTTCCACTCTTGCCTCCCATCCTCATCAATAATCTTTCACTCCTTGTCAGTACAAAGGTACCACATGTGGAGTGATTGTGGAGTGGAGTAGGTACCACTAATTCTCTTCCTGACCCATTCAGTCTTTTCTCATATTTCGGTGTCTGATCAAGTCGTGAAGATGAGCACAGCATCTTTCTTATCATGCAAAGCCCAAAAGACTCATGTTTTTTAAGACAAGGAACCAGATTCGAAGACATGTATTCATTCAGGATGTAAATACTCACCATGCTTAGGGATGTGCAGGGGTCTATGGGATTGTAATGATTTCCTGTGGTTATGTGCATACACCAGGGCAGGGCTACTCAGAATGGGTGGGAGGCCCCCAGGACGCAAGAGGCTCCAAGATGAGGAAGTAGACTAAAGACTAGAAGATTAGGCCCTCGACACGGGAGAGGAGGATCATAGGGATCCAGCCATTCAGTGTACATTCCCCATTTGTGAAAAATACTCGGAACAGAGGTGCTTAGAAGAGTGCGATGCGAAAAACAGAACTA
Source organism: Ashinkailepas kermadecensis (assembly GCA_034440615.1). Taxonomy (NCBI): domain Eukaryota; kingdom Metazoa; phylum Arthropoda; class Thecostraca; family Neolepadidae; genus Ashinkailepas; species Ashinkailepas kermadecensis. The sequence continues at coordinate 16,156 of JAOTOM010001172.1, forward strand.
GAGAACGAGGGTAACCCTACACAACTGGCAAGGCACAAAGGCAATTATTTTCCCAAAATACTGGTGGGCACAAACCATGTTTTGCCATGACATATAACTTTTCAGGAAGTTAGAGCGACAAAAAGCAAAATAATGGTGTTCAATGAGGGATGGGTGGGGTGCAGCAAATAATTTCATGAAACATTTCATGAGTGCACAAACAGTGCTTGTGAGTGCATGTATGGGGGTGCACTGAATAGGCCCAATCTCTCATTTCTGAAACAAATGCGATGTCTTTAAAAATGAAAGCTTAATTCCCAAAACAAGAAGAAAACAACCAGAAAGCTTCGTCCCTCCCAGAGCCACACATTAGCCCGTCCCGTCTTTCCGGTCAGATCATCACACCCCATCTCGGGGGTGGGCGGGTGGGGGTGTCGTTTTATGTCCCCCTCTAATTTGCAAACTAAGCGTTGCACGAACACGAAGATGGTGTCATCAGAAAGCGCTCGATGAGTAGGGTCCGAAACCACCTCCAATTTTTTTTTTCCTCCGTAAAGTAACGTCACTATGTGTAACGTTAGTAACGTCTATGTGATCATGACTGACAGCATGTTTTTCGCTCTGGGGAGTAAATTTTGGGGAGATTTAAAAACAAACAAACATTAGTTAGAATTACAACAGGAGGGCGAAATAGACCATGACCCTAACATTTTTGTCCACCAAAAAACTTCAATATTTTAACTTTTTGAAGGTTTCAAACTTTTGAGTTTTCAATTTTCTTTAATTTTCCTTTTTCTAATGGCTAGAGCGGACCAAAAACGTTGTTGTAAATTCAACTTTCCTTTAAAAAAATGGTTACTTTCGCCAGGATCTTCCATTTTAACCCTAATGGACAAATATTCAAAACTTACGTCATCAAAAACTAAAAAATCAAACGTTCCCCTGGTGCGTTTCGTTGCACCTCTAAAAGATAAGCAGACGATGAAAGTTTCATTCAAACATCTTTATCCGTTAAAGCGTGACGGCTGGTTGAACTTTTTTGGAGATGACCTCACTGGACCTTGAATAACTCGTTGACCGTAGATGACCTGACTTGAAAATTTTCACACAACATGCCAAATTGATGTAGGAAAACGTATGCCAAATTTCGGCGCGCTGCCTGCTCGCCGTGCTTTCGCTATCAGCAGAAAACCTCATGGGGGGGGCGTAAAATTACCCTCCTCCCTCGAGACGGCGCGGGTTAAGAAAACGCTTGAGAAAATACTATTCCTAGGTGCGACACTGGGTGCATGTGCACCCACATAAGGATACAGAAGTACCCCTGCACCCCCTGCAAAATACAAGGCATCGCAATTTGTTTATGGCTGCCTACGCTTTTCAACATCAAGCTGGTTGTTTATGCGTCATTCTAGCTTCCTATAGTTATGCTTTGAGACCAAAGTTTATACCAACGAGAGGAATTTAATCTCAACCACCCCCAATTGGGCCTAATTTCCTAGGTTGGCCAACATCACAAGACAGTAACTAGCAGTTAATCCTGCCCCTGGAATTATCCGACCATATCCAATCACACAACTCGCACTTACGAGTATTTACCAACCAATAGCTAGTTGAAATAAGCCGACAATAAGCCAATTTCATCCGGACAGTAACTCAATGCTTCCAAGAAGATCAATTGTCAAATGAAGGAAACCACTATACCTTGCTCGCTTAATGAAGGAAACCACAATTTCCTAATCGGTTGGACTTGGACGGAGCTTCTTGGATTCTATCGATTCAGCGCTTTCCAGCTCTCACACCGGCCGGAGGTTTTGAAACTACTGCCAAGTAAAGCTATAAAACGCATTTATTTTTGTTTCCTTGAAAATTGAGATGTTTTACAACAATCGTCATTGACAAAACTGTTCATTTTTGCATTTTCGAGCAATCCCAAGCAAAGTAAAAGATATGAGATGGATTTTACGCATGAAAACGGCTTAAATCGCTCCAAGACGTTATTAAAATTTACTATGATTTCGCGACAAAATATCCACCATATAACCAGAAATTCCAGTGTCTTTTGATTTCATGACTTACATTGCTTCAAAACACTACACACTTGTGCCGAGAATAGCTTGATGCAACTCCGACAACTAGTTTCTCCCACTCCGGGAAAATGAAAATTTAGCGGTGCTGTTCTAATACAGCGGAAAATGAGGGCTGGTTAAGTGGCGCTTACTGTGTTTTCGTCAACTCCTGCCGACAGTAGGGAGGCTGCTGATTGTCTCAGTAATTTGAACCCAGTCAATGGGATAACACCAGTGTTGCCAAATCGCTGACGCAGTTGACGGTGAAGAGCGACACTCGCGATTGTGTCGTCTTTATACCAATCAAACGCAAGACGTAGGCGGCCTCCAGAGCCGTGCCGACGGCCAGTGCGTAGCCGATCGTTGCGAAGCCAATATTGTTTGTTTTTGTTTTCGTTTTCTCGGGTTTGCGTCTCGAGAAGAGTAGGTGCACTGGGAATGGTAATTGGTAGGTGTAGCTTTACTATCATCTACTACTCCTATCATCTATCCTGCCTATTGTAGGTATTACTTTTTCTCGTTCTGCCGATGCTATTGCTGCGAATATGGCTGATGGATGTGGATGCTGGCTTAGAATGGGTAGCAGTTCGTGAAGCTAGTCACGAGTGGAACTTCGCACGCTCTTGGTGTTGCCAATGCAACATGAATAATTAGTAAATTGAGCATTAGGCCAATGGCGATGCATGGAAATAATGGATTCAAAGTTCAGGTTGGTAAGGACAATATTTTTTGGCAGTCTCCATCTGTGATGATAGTTTTTGCAATCTAATCATACCATGGGCTATTGTTCATAAATAAAGACTGGATTGGAAACCAATAATTTTCCATAAGGGATACTAATATTTTGGGATTCCTGAAGTGAAAGGCACGATACTTGTTCATTGTGAACATATTTTTATCATAGCAATATACCCAGTTACCTGAAGTTAAATATATTCCAAATATAATGGGAGGCCAATCATGATTAAATGCATCACTTAGTGCAAATGACACAGCTTATTTATGACAAGTATAGTACCACAGAGCACACATGACTGCAAACTGTGTGTGTGTGAAGCTTGCATTACCAGTGAATGCTGTTTGTCTGTGATCTAGCATCAGGAAACATGCCAAGGCTTCCTGTGATTGAACATCTGTAATGTGTGTTCTTTTACTGTAAAAACAAGACTTTTTTATTCTCAGTCATGGTAAAATGTATGTACCCCATGTATGCTGCTTACCAGACATTATACACTCTGTAATTACATGAACTCAATGATGATAATCTCCAAATCCAAGACTGAGAAGTGGAAATCCGCCACTACTGTATACCGAACAGAAGTGTGCCCCATGGACCGTTCGTCATTGTACCAGACACCGTCCCAGACTTCCCTGGTCTTCAAGCACCCCACCACATGACAATACACAAATGGGAACGCTAGATAAGATAACTTGGCTACGCAGGGCAGGCTTACTTGAATCCGAATGAGAATCCGGCGGTGGTGGTGGCGGGCTTGCCGTCCTTTAGCCCAAAACTGAAGCCAGTGCTGGAGGCTGAAGATGCTGGCGAATCAGCAGGCTTTCTGTCTTTGAGACCAAAGCTGAAGACACTGCTGACAGGCGATGGCGTCGGTACATCGCTCGGCTTATCGGCTTTGAAACCGACGCCGAGACCTGCTTCGGCCGGCCGCGATGCCAAACCCGTCTTCGCTGAATTTTCAGCGGACAATCCGAAACTAAAACCCGTTTTGGGCGGCGTCGCAGACGCAGGTTTAGCCACCGATGAGCCAAAGCTGAAGCCAGCACCGACGGACGTGATGTCGGGAGTCTTTTCCGCTGCCGCAGCCGTCGACGGCGACGCGGTTGGTCCAAACTGTTGCTCGATCTTGCGGAGGTGGGTCTCGTAGTCCCGAAACACGGGCGACAAGATGCAGAGCGGGCTGCGCTGCACATGCTGCTGCACCCAGGCGAGCAGACTGCGGTTCAGCGCCGCCAGCTGCCGGTGGTACTCGGACGGGGCGTCAGTGCCGCCGCCCCCGCCGCCGGCGCCGCTGGCGTGCCGGATCGGCGGCCGCGTCTGTGCCAGAGAAGACATTTCCTTCTGCGGAGTCTTCTTCTGCGGAGACTTCTGTGCCGACTCCTGTGCCGGTGCTGCCAGGAAACTGAACGGGTTTCCGCTTCCCGTCGTCGACAGCGAGCCCGAGCCGAAACCAGAGAAGGCAGCGAACGGACTGGAGGTGGGGCCCTGCCGAAATGGTCAGACCATGACAAGGGGAGCGGCGTTACGCCTGATCATGGCCGCCGGAGAAGCATCACACCAGCCTGCGGCTATGGACGCGACGTTACACAATAATGCCACCGGGCGAGCCGAGCCACACCAGATGACAGCTGGGGCCGCCGTGCTATGCGAAGCCACGGCAGACACAGCATAGTTATCACACCATAATATGCTTGTTACTTATTCGGTGTTGTACCGAACCATAGCTACGAGAGCAGAATACTACCAGTTAATAGCTACTACGGGAGCCATGTCATATTATAACATAGCTATAAGAGCGAGTTATGCCATGCAGTAACTAGAAGAGCGATGTCACACAATACCATAGGTAGGGGAGCACCGACTATCTGTGTATCTGTGTGTCTGTGTGTCTGTGTGTCTGTGTGTCTGTCTGTCTGTCTGTCTGTCTGTCTGTCTGTCTGTCTGTCTGTCTGTGTGTCTGTGTGTCTGTCTGTCTGTCTGTCTGTCTGTCTGTCTGTCTGTCTGTCTGTCTGTCTGTCTGTCTGTCTGTCTGTCTGTCTGTCTGTCTGTCTGTCTGTCTGTCTGTCTGTCTGTCTGTCTGTCTGTCTGTCTGTCTGTCTGTCTGTCTGTCTGTCTGTCTGTCTGTCTGTCTGTCTGTCTGTCTGTCTGTCTGTCTGTCTGTCTGTCTGTCTGTCTGTCTGTCTGTCTGTCTGTCTGTCTGTCTGTCTGTCTGTCTGTCTGTCTGTCTGTCTGTCTGTCTCTCTCTGACTGCCTGACTGACATGCTGAATGTGCAACTGTCTGGCTGTCTCTCACTCTTACGATCTTTATCTTGTCCAGTTCCGAACCGCCAAATATCTGACCACTATCTGGCGGCTTTTGGTATGCCAGTACCCCAGTTTGTATAAAATAAGTTGGCGACGCAAACGTGTCCTGATCATCAGAACAATTTTCCAAGCATGTCCACAATTGCTACTAAAATAGTTCCTAAAGTTTACTGTAGCAGTAAACATATGTAAATTACATCATGGCATAGACCAGCCTGTTAACAAATCTAAATCAAGGTTCACTTTGTGAAAATACGGCCATCGTAAGGAAAACAAACGTGGAGCTCTGTCGGGGTTCAGCATACAATACTTGGAACAGAGAAGAACGTCGTCGGGGATGAGCACACAATCCATAGCAAAGCGAAAAACGTCACTGGGATTAAGCATACAATGCTTAGCACAGAAGAGAACATCGCCGGAGTCCACCATGTTATGCATAGCACAGCGAAAAACGTCGCGTTAACAAGGCTGTAATCATATAACTATTTAGAGTATTCTTGGAATTCTGGACACATAACAAACCTGAAAATACGAAAATATACATAATATTTAAAATCATTAGATATTCGAGAGAAAAAAAATCCGCTCATTTTTAATCGAGTATGAACATTTACCACACGGGAAACAATGAACACGCACTTGGTGATTCAGAAGGTCAACATTTATAACATAACATTTTCGCATCATTCACAACATTCACACAATCAAGATTTTTGCCAGACCAACATTCACAAAGTTGCAGGAAAAAATAACGTGAACCGTTGTGCCGTACAAAAGGTCTGACAAACTTCCGACCTCGGTTAGCATGGCAATTACCGCCTCCAACTTCCCGCGTATCTGCAATACATCGGAGTGAGAATGTATACGTCAGGCTTGACAAAAAGCTCGACAAAATTACTTCAAAATCGTATATCGAAATAGAAACAAAATATACATAGAATTTACAGCGGCTATGTCACGAGAAATCTCTATCGGAGATGTAATACATGGCGGTCGGTTTTCCAGTTGTCCAGAAATGTTTGTCTGCATGTGTATCTGTCTGTCCGTCTGTATGCCTATCTGTGTGTATGTACCGCTTCGACGCATGCTGTACCAAAACGTCCGGGCGAATTTCGCTCAAATGTTCACACGCGATGGGCCGTTTCGATGCGAATACACAGCTTGTGATTTTAGTGTATGTTTATGTGCATGTCTATTGAAAATATTTCAAATGTTGACGTTAGAACACACTTGGGCCATTTTCAAGGTTCGATAGTTATTCGATACATGCAGCACCACAAAACATTCAACAGATTGAGGAATATGCGCGGCGCCTGAGCCGTCCGAACAGATTGATAAATATTTAATTGAGAAATATTGTCGCAGATGCAGAGCCTCATCAACTCTCTCCAGTGTGATCTGTCTCCAGAGCACTTCAACACCGTGACATCAGCAGTGGCCGTCGCCGAGAACCACGAGAATGAAGTCTGCAAGAACAGACAACGACGGAAATTGGACGCACTTCTACAAGAGCGCGCTGGTGCCGAAACGGAGATCCCGAGCCCGTCATCAAGAATGCTGTCGTCAACCTCAGCCAGCACCCCCTCTCGGCCGGCCAGTCCAGCGCCCTAGAGCTTGGTCTGGGCTTCGTCCCTACCCAGAAAGAAGTGCCGAAAGTAAAGATAGCCGCTGCCATCGAATCTCTGGCTCGGACGATTCACGATAAAGAGCAGGCTGATAAGATCCGTTTTGATGATGTTCAAGTACTTAAATCAGCCCAGCTTCAGAGGCCTAACATTTCCCCAGCTCAAAGGAAAGCTTTATCTGAGGAGGATAAAGCGTATGATGGGAGGAGTTTGTAATTGTTGAGTGTGTTATGCAATGGGAAGTGAGTCTCTTATTAAGTCTAAACGCTTTATAACTTTATATAGGGTGTACCTAGCAGTGGATTCAGCACCTTCCTTCGGGATGTGATACTGATGAGATTGTCTATGGTAGCACAATGGGAGTGTGTTATGCAATAGCAAGTGAATTGGTGCAAGATAGGCTGTGATATATAGCTTCCTAGGAACTTGAGGTAAGGGATTGATTGGGGTGAGAGTATGTACATTTCTAGTACCTTTTCCAGATAGGCTTAACCCAGATGGGCCCCTGTGGCTCTTATTAAGCCTTAACACTTTATGACTTTATGAGCTTCAAAAGGATGACGTCATCACCATCTGTCCGGGAGACAAGGGAAACGCTATCGTAATCATGGACACGGCCGAGCATAAACAAGAAATAAACACCTCTCTTTCTGATTCTACATACCGAAAACTCGCCGCTGACCCCGCCAGTAAGATAGAGCGTAAAGTTACAGAAGTAATCAAACAGCTGAAGCATTCAGGCAGAATATCTCAGACTGAAGCTGAAAAACTGAAGCCTTCACATAGCCTTCCACCTCGCCTCTACGGCCTACCAAAGATCCACAAGGAAGATGTGGCGGTTCGCCCGATCGTTAGCTGCATCGGATCACCCGTGGAGAAACTATCTGCCCACGTAACAGACATCAACCTGATACTGGGGAAAAGTGAGCACCACATCAAAAATTCCGAAGATTTTGCCCGTAGACTCCGTTCTAGCAACGCCACTGACAAAATCTTCCGTTAGATTCGACGTGAAATGTCTATTCACGAAGGTACTGACCGACGAAGCCATCTCGGTCGTCTGAGAGAAACTCCGTCAAGATCCGACCCTCTACAAACGCACTTCCATCGACGTCTCATCCCTGAAAACTCTAATGAAGTTACGTGTCCGGAACACCTACTTCCTCTGGGACGGGGACATCTACGAGCAGGTGGAAGGTTCTCCAACGGGGCTGTCGCTCTCCGTCGTCCTCGCTAACGGCTACATGACATTTTTCGAAGAGAAGGCGCTCAGCGAGGCGGAGGAAAAAACAGACGTCTGGTTCCGTTTCGTTGATGACTGCTTTGCCTGCTGGAGCCACCGACTCGAAGATCTCGAGAAGTTTATGTCATCTCAACAGCATACGACTATCAATCAAGTTCACCATGGAGTTGGAGAGAAACAGAGTCTTCATTTCCTCGATGTCAACTTACAGAAAACTGATGGGCGACTCCAGACCTCCGTCTACAGGAAGCCCACCCATACCAACGTCTACCTGCGGCAAGAGTCGAACCACCCACAAATGGTGAAGCAAGGTGTCGTGCGCTGTCTCACTGAAAGGGCCCGAAAAATATGCGACGAGGAAAGCATCAAGTTTGAACTGTCCACCCTTTACAAGGTCTTCGCCGCTAACGGCTACCGAAAGAAAAGCGCCTCATCTGCTGCACGAAAACATAAAGACCGAAAAAGCAAAACGGATAACATGCTGATATATATTTCAGTCCGATATTACCCGGGCATTGGAGAGCGCCTGGAACGCCGCCTGAGGCCCCTGAGAGTAATCATCGCTCATGCGTCTGGTCAATCCTAAAAAAAAACAGACTGTGCTAACGTCTCAAAGACCGAAGAGATCGAGGGAAAAGCTCGGGAACCATCTACCGCCTAACATGCGAGTGCAACGCAACGTACATTGGCGGGAGTGGTCGGCCGCTAGACAAGCGCCTGAAGGAACACCGGAGCGCTCTCTCCAAGGCCCAACCAGAAAAGTCCGCAGTTGCTGAACACGCTGTAGATACTCGGCACGCTATCCATTGGAACGGCGTGGAGATTCTTGGACGTGAAACACAGTTTAGGAGAAGGAAGCTCCTATAATCTTACCATATTAGAAAGTCGCGACCAGAGCTGAATCGGGATAGGGGTTTAGAATGGTCGACCATCTGGAGAGTGGCTAATATTGGCGGGCAGTAGTCTTGGGGGAGGGGTGGGGGAGAATTAGGAAATTGTCGATTATGATGTATTTCATAGTCTACCGTTTTTTTTAAATTAAACTACGTGGAAGTTTCAAATGTGACGTTTTACAGTCTCTGCCGTGCTTTAGTGCATTGAAGTGCCGCATTCCTCACTGCTCGTGTCCTGTGTTTTACATTTTGTGACAAACCTTAATTGTCTTCTCTTTGAATATACCATCCGACGACGGAGCCGCTAGGAGCTCCGAAAGTTCATTAATTATTTTTGTTCAGGGTCATCCAAGATATATCATCAGATTGAGAAATACCGATGCGATAAACAACGTTAGAAGAACTTTGGGTTCTTTTACGACGCATTCAGCCGCTAGGTTATATAGCGTCGCCAACCCCTCACGCCGATTGGTCGCGGGTGGACTCGGTAAATTCCGTCGGTTGTGAGATTCGAACCCACAATCTTGCGATCAAGAGTCCGACGCTCTACCAACTGAGCTACCACGGACCCCCGATAAACAACGTTCTACTTGTTGAGGAACACTTCCAATTCCATCTGAATTTTCCCTTCAATTTTAACTTTAGACAACAATGGCTTATCACTGCACTATAAATATATCATACAGTGCGAATTGTGTCAGCTGCTTGGCTTGTATGTTGATGATATGTGCAGTGTGTACAGTGATGATGTGTACAGTGTTTCTATTGCTGCGAGTCGTCTGCAGTCATTGCACCGTGAGAGTATAGTGGTGTTGGATGTCAAGATAGTTAGTTATGTGGGCTTAGGGGCGCTTCGACTTCATTGGTCATGTAGCGCCCATTAATGTCAAGATGTCTCGTGGATTGATGTCTCGATGTGTTGGATGTCAAGATGTCTCGTGCAATGACGTGTTGTGATGGTCCTGGGTGCTTTTTTTTGGCCGAGGGGTGGTCTCCTGCAAATGCATCGTCAAACGCCTGATTGATTGATTGATTATTGGAGTTTTATGGTGCGTCATCGTCAAACGCCTGCTTAACGAAGTTGTCGTCAGATCAATGAAGTATACCTCACGGCTTTGCAATGGAACCGGTAAACTACATTGGTATGCTTCAGGGTTGACGGATGTAGGATGTATTGTTTTTCGTCACCAGAGAAGATGTGTTGGGATTCTTGTAATATATTGCAAGGCGAATATTTTGGTTATGGTCGGTATCCTGCGATTCCGAATCACTATGTGCTGGATGACTTTTTCGGCAGCCTTCCACGCTGAAGTCAGCGTATGCTTGTACAATACCACTAATTCATCAGTTCTGACTGTGCTTTTTGGACATGTAGTTGCTAAGCATCGTATGAACAATGGCATTGACGTCGGAATTTTGGTACCCATTATCTATCAGTACCTGACCTACCCTAATTCTGATGTGATTTTCAAGATATATACCCCATCACATTCAAATTGTGCATACCATTGTGTGATATCCCAACGTTCGCCTTCCATTCCGCACCACTCGACTCAGGGGCCCAATGCAAGAATAAATCACAATTTTCCGACATACACCACAGCCCTTCTGAATGGTTTTATTAGGACAGGCCAGGCGCGGACGATGCGGACTGAACATGACATCCATGTCACGGAGGGTGAGGGAAATAAGTGATATTGACTTGAATGCAAGTCAATATCTCCACTTGAATGCAAGGTCCATAGTAAATAAATTTGATGAGCTCAATATCTTCCTAAACCAGCTGAATCACAAATGGAGCCTTATTTGTATTTTTGAAACCTGGCTATCAAAAGAAAATGAACAGAAATTTAACTTAGATGATGAAGATTATGAACTATTCTGCAAAAGCAGGGAACACAAAATTGGGGGAGGCTCTGCAATCTATTGCTTGAAATCACTAAAAGCAAAACAGCTTTATCCATTTGATTTTGTTGCTGCTGAAGCTGAAGGTCTTTTCTCCAAATAGAATTGAGTAATAAACAAACTATTTTGATATGCCAGATATATCATTCGCCTGGTTATCATGCACAATTCTTGTCAGAATTTGAGGAATGTCTAACGACAATAAACCATCTGAATATGCCTACATACATCATTGGAGACCTTAACATTGACCTATTCTCAATTCCAAATGACCACTTTGCTGACTCATTTTTCATGTCTATGTGCTCTCATGGTTTTCTTCCTCTAATATCAAAGGCGACTCGTGTATGTAATACAACATGCACATTAATTGACAATATTTTCTGTAATGATGTATCAAAAATAAAACAGACTGGCATCATTAAATCTGATTTCTCTGATCACTTCTCTATTTTTACAACATCAGAATTTACAGTGCAAAAACCAATCATTGCAAAAAGAACAAGAACTACCTTTGACTTCCATAAAATGGACAGTCTGAGAAATCATCTAACAAATGAACTTGAAGGCATCTTTGATGAAAATGATCATGAAAAAGCATGTAACAGTTTAATTAATGCATATAAAAGTGGGATTGATACATTTACATATACTGAAGTCTTATCAAGAAAAACAGCCTCCATAAAACCATGGATTTCACCTGCAATATTATGCTCAATCAACCAAAAGCAAATATTATTTAATCAAACACTTACATATCGAACTGCTGAAAGCAAGAAAAAATATAACAGATACAAAAACACACTGATTACAATAATTAGAAAGGCAAAAATACTTCATTATGGGGTGGAATTTGACAAACATCAAAATAATCCAAAAGAGACATGGAAAATGCTTAACCAGATACTGAGGCAATCTCCTTCCAAACATAATATCCCTGAAAAAAATGAACACAGATACAGACATCACTCTAGAAAATGATGCAGCCATAGCTGAAGGATTCAATAAATATTTCACAGAAATTGCACCAAAATTGAGAGAACAAATTCCTCAAAGCAACACCAATGCTTGTGACCCAGCAACATTTAGTAACTACCGACCAATTAGTATTCTTCCATATATGTCGAAAATATTAGAAAAGATAATCTACAACCAACTTTTGGAACATTTCACCCTACACAATCTGCTTTCTGATAAGCAATTTGGTTTCAGAAAAGAAAGATCCACATATATGCCTCTTCTCTTAATACAGAGCCTGATCACTAGAGGATTTGAAAACAATGAATATGTTGTTGGAATATACCTTGATTTGAGGAAGGCGTTTGACACTGTTGACAAAGAAATATTATGCGCAAAAATTGAAAAATATGGCGTGAAGGGAAATGCACTCAAAATGATAGTCATATTTATCAGGAAGAACACAAGCTACCACAATAAATAACAACACCTCTGCTTTAAAAAAAAATTGAAATGGGCGTCCCACAAGGATCCATTTTAGGCCCCTTACTCTTTATAATATATATAAATGATGTTGTAAATTTGCATGTAGAATGTGAGACATTTCTATATGCTGATGACACAGCCATTTTTTTTTCAAAGCACTGACTGTACAGAGCTTCATAACAAGATCACAAATTCCTTGCCAAAAATTTCACAATGGCTGCATTCAAACCTTTTGTCCTTAAATGAATCCAAAACTGTATACCAGCTATATAATAATCATAAAGCAGACATTGATATCAATATTGAATTTAATGGAATTGCTATTTTGCATCAAAATCCAGTAAAATATCTTGGTGTATACATAGATGAAAATTTGAAATTTGCATCCCATATCAGCAGTGTGTCAAACATATTAAGTCGCAACATAGGAATGATATCAAAAATAAAATATCTTCTAGGCAAAAATCACCTCCTAAAATTTTGTATAATGCATTAATTCTCCCATATATCAACTATTGCTGCTTTCTCTGGGGTACAAACTATGCTAATCATACACACAAATTATCCTTACTTCAGAAAAGAATGATGCATATTATTGAGGGTGTATTTCCCCCTCAGAGTGCAAATCCTATCTTTAAGAAGCACAAAATTTGAAAAGTCCAAGATATAGCAAAACTTCAAATGCTGCTTATTATGCAAAAATTCATTTATAATCAGCTACCTCATTCTATTAGACCCATTTTCACAGAATCGCTTAATACCCCATATTCCACAAGATTACAAAACCACTTCCAACACAGCTATTCAAACAAAAATTATCGTCTATTCACCATTGAATGTTTTGGACCCAAACTTTGGAATACCATCATAGCAAAACATTTTCGGCATACAGAGATACCAAATTCTAAGATTGTTCTAAAAAATTACATTAAGACATACTTCTTGAGCAGATATTAACTGACTTGAGCATTCACTACATCTGTTGGATACCAAAGGAGTACACATGTGTATGTATGTGTGTTTGTGTGTGTGCATGTCCTTGTGTGTATGTATGTGCAGGGGTGCTGGCATGTGTGTGTGTGTGTGAGAGTGTACGTGTGCGTGCGCGTGTGCGTGTGGTTGTTGCGTGTGCGTGTTGCGTGTGCGTGTACGTGTGTGCGTCTGTGCGTGTGTGTGTGCGTGTGTGCGTGTGTGCGTGCGCTTAACTATATATAAAAGTTGAAAACACCCAACCATAGTTCCTCCCACACTCCACCCGGCAACAAGCCTATGCTTAGCTGGATGGAGTTGTGGGAGGAGCCAAAGTAAAAAAAAAGAATTTCAAATCAGGAGTGCTCACTACTATCTTTCCACCAACCAGCTACTAACATTATAGTTTAGACCTTAACTTCTTATTGGGATGGATCTAGGGCCAGTCATATGCCACCTTTTGGTATGACTACTTACAGCATTCTTTATTATTAGTTTTATTGCTCTAATACCGGGTGCTTTGTATGCTTATTTATTTGTTTTCCATCTCTTAGCTGGGAGTGCTGCGACTTTAATTTTTATTTTATGGTGTTACCGTAAGGTGCTTGCAGTCGTTGGATAAGAGGAGGGGGCGCTCCTGGTCACCTGATCCTGGGTGGCGGACCTTAAAAAAAGAATAAAAAAAAGAATAATAATAATCAAAATATTGCATACATATACACAGCTCATCTGTTAGCTTCACACCCAGGCAGAACCACGACAGTACCTGCTCTTCTGTCCGATTAACCCTGCGTCGAGCCTTCTTGATGATACGTTCCTTCAGCACCTCCTCTTCAGCTGACTGGAAGTTGCCCTGGTCTTCAGGTTCACTGTCCTCTTCGTTCCAATTCTCATGTGTCAGCTGCTTGCCAGCACCACGCTTGGACATGGCAGCCTATGTCGCCACACCTGTGTACAACGATGAGTTATTCCATTCAGAGCAGTACAAAAGCTTGAGAACATATCAAGAACATGTGTGCTTAAGGTATCTACAAAATAATACCATCAAGTTGTGTTGCACCTACACAATCTATGACTAATAGAATACATAAAAAACGTGTGAGGATCAACAAAAAATTAAATACCGGACAGTTTTAAATGGGGTATGCCATAGCATTACCATCATAGAAGCTCAAAGGGAAAACGTCACATGCCAATAGACAAAATTCAGGAGACAGGAATTCTTTTGCACAGATTTCATCACCATTAATGAAAAAAATCATTGATGTGCACAAACCTATTCAAACTTTTCCTATGCTAGACTAGTCAAACCCAACTAATGAAAGAACATGTGTATTGCTGATTCGTGGATATGTGGAATGTGTATTCTTGAAATAATCAGGAAAAAATAAGTAAGAAAAGGAAAGATGGCATTTGGGTATAAGGCAGTTTTTTTTAATATCTTAATTTATTTGGTTTCCCCTTTGAGCAGAATGTTTTTACTCAGCACTGCTTTTTGTTGAGACACACTGTGCTGTTGCTACATCATTTTCAATCATAACTGGCACCTTATGCAAAATATTACCTTGCCAGATATATGCATGGTGTATCAGAATGGCATCAGCTTTGCCAAACCATCACCCTGAAGTGAGGAAGGACAGATTGCAAGGTCAGCATTAAATATGAACCAGATAGTCATACCAGGACAATTGTAGCAATACTAGCATTCAGCATTGCTTTTTTGTATTGTTATACTAGAGAGGCAATCAATATATCTGTGAGCCTTGCAACAAGATCTTGTCTGCAAACAACATTCCCACGGCGCACACTGGTTGTGTAAGGGAGGGATGCACTGCGCTTGAAGTATTCGGCATGCATCACATGGATGTGTGCAAGCACAGCAAATGTGGTGTGTATCATTGATGTGCCCGCCAAGGTACACATCATTGTTTATGAGCTTATATAAACAGCCATATATTTTCAGATACTAGGAAGATGCTGAAAGAAGCTCGGCAGCCTTGATCAACATCATGCTATTTTTATTTCACAACTCCCACACAAGCAGGGCTAACAGAAATGACTGAAGGTAACTGATACTATCACCAGAAACAAACATGAAACATCACCCACAGAATGAAGTTGCATTCAGCACCACTGAATGCTTGTTGTTGCACAATTGCCACTTAAATTACCACCTATTCCTAGCCACCACCGGCATACAACACACAAATTAATTCACTCCACACACAACAAATGGTAAGTAACAACCTTGTCCCAAGACCTCTTGCAATACAACACACCTGTACATTATATAAAATGTTCTTCCGGTGCTCCGGTTTCCGCCAGAGCGTCTCTAGAAACTTGTGTTTAGGCCCACCCACATAGTTGGAAAAACTTTTTTTTCAGAGATAATCTCGGAGCTGCCAGAGGGCACTTGTCAACATGGGCTGCTTTCGCTTGATGTTTGAAAATCTAGCTGTCAATCAATGGATGCAACGCATTATTGCTATGGTATCATGGATATTAGGGCATTATCGTCCTTTAGGTTGCTTACAAGATACACCAAAGTATTCATACGTGATGCTTCTCCGATATGATAAACATGCCATTCAACACTCTTCCGTCGAACATACTTAGTTTCTAGCCTAATTCCACATTATTTAGGCACAAGCACATCAACATCAACCCTGGAAAGATGATTCCAAAATTGTCAATACCATCAGACCATGGAAATGAATAGCAATAAAGATGATGATTTGATTACACCAAAACAGTGATATTTCATTGGGAGCAGATTCTCTTTAATGCATGTTCCACTGAACATGACAGCATATTTTGCATTAATCTATGTTTTTTTTTGCAAAACGTTTAAGACTGGATCAATTGTCTTTCCATGGTGCAAAAAGCATACACAACATAGTGTCTATATTATTTTGCAACATTTAATCAGAATGGACATCCTCAGGCAGTAAACAATAAAGACACACAGTAACAAGCAAATACACACTTAAACGATGATTGTATATTCGTGGGTACCCTGATCAGGTAAATGCTGCTATTAACAAACTATGACACTTTCAGTAATGTAATTATAACAATTGGAATTTCCAGTAGTCTAATTGTAACGCAGTGGCATAGTTTGTTAATAGCAGCATTTACCTGATCAAGACGCCCACGAATGTACGACCATCATTTAAATGTATATTTGCTTGTGACTGTGTGCTTTTATTGTTTAATGCCTGAGGATGTCAGTTGTCCCGATGAAATGTTGCAGAATATGTGTCTTGTACATGCATAAGTGTGCAGCAACATACAGAAAAAGCGTCTTGTTGGTTATTTGGGTTTGGGAGAGCATTTAGCTGCATTGACCACACAGTGCACACAATCAAGGAATTTCAGGCAGCATCTCAGATGTTACCTCTTCCTGAATGAATTGCACAACAGGGAGATACGTAACTTTCTTCTCAATGACTTTGACAATGATAAGTTGTACATGCCAAGCCTCCATGATGTACAAACCACAGTTTGAGGGAAGTGTTCGCCCATTTATTAGAGTTGGGAACCCATCCAAGGACTCCAGTGAAGAGGACATCAATGATCCACAACCATGACCATCTCGTTAGTTAGTTATTTTGGTTTTAGGGCGCATCGACTACCGAGGTCATTTTGCGCCCATAACTATTGGAGTTAACAAAGTGCAGTATCAACCTTCACATCGTGGGTAGCCGTCCACCTGGTTCTACTGTGGTACACAATTTACATGCGGTGTGTATCAGCGAGGGGTATATATTGCGGAGAACGACACTGCAGATAAGAAGTCCATCAATCGTCCCGATTGGACAATGTTCGAGCTGTCGGATAGAATATCGCCAAGGGAAGACGCCTGGTCATGCCAAAAATGGCGTTTACGCTCGTCAGTGTAATGAGGACACGATATTAAAACGTGGCGCACTGTCAGCGGTGCACGACATCTTGAGCACAGAGGTTTGTCGCCACCACATAACAAATAACCGTGAGTAGCATGCGTGTGCCCTATGCGGAGACGGCACAGTGTGACCTCTTCTTGTCTACGTTTGCGACAGGACGAGTTCAATGGTCTCAAACGTTGTTTGATGGTTCGTAGTTTGTTTGCCGGCGTCGCATCCCACATAGCCTGCCACTTGTCTAGGAGAAAGACGGACACCTCTCGGTAGTGGTCCGTGGCAGGGAGTGGCAGTGATCGAGAGCACGGTGCACTTGCTGCTCGTTTCGCCGCAGCATCCGCCAACTCGTTACCGGAAATGCCAACGTGGCTCGGAAGCCAACAAAGAATAACTCGTCGTCCAAGGCGTTGCATGTCGGTAAGACGGCTCACGATATCCCGCAGAAGGGGGTTTGACGGATAAAACGTGTTCAGGGCCATAAGACTACTTAAAGAATCGGCGAATATAACATGTCGATCACCACCCGACACTTCGATATAACACAGGGCTTTCGTAATAGCGACAAGTTCCGACGAGTACACCGATGCGTACGTCGGGAGCGAAAACGAGCGGGCGACAGATCCGCAAACAAAAGCGCTACCAACGCCATCCTCTGTTCGAGAGCCGTCAGTATATGTTGCTACCCAATCCTTGAATGTTCCAATATGTTGGAGAGCCAGTGCGCGAAATTCTGCTGGAGGGATATCGGATTTTCTGATTTTCGCTAGAGATACATCCACCTCCGGTGTAATCAACTCCTATGGAAGGGTCTCTATGTTCTGGACTCTACGAATTCCTCGAAGCTTAACTCGACTTTCCTGCAGGAGTCTTCGAATTCGCACACCGAACGGGGCGACACTCAGATTTTGTTCCCCAGAGAAAAGAGTCGACAGTCGACGAGAAAATACATGCGAGAAAGCCGGATGGTCAGGAAACTGGCGGAGCTTGCAGGCATACCGCATTCCCAACCTTTCTCTGCGCAGAGAGAGAGGTGGCTCGTGTGCTTCGGCTAAAAGACTCACGATGGGCGAAGCACGAAATGCTCCGGTCGCGATGCGAATAGCGGTGTGATGAACAGTGTCCAGGGTTCGTTTGGCGGAGTTGCGCGCTCCGTCGTAGACAAAGCAGGCGTAGTCTAGCTTAGCGCATATCAGTGAGCGGTAGAGCAGAATAAGGGAGTCCCTGTCAGCTCCATAGCTAGTGCGAGAAACACACTTTAACATGTTGAGTGATTTAAAACACTTGTCACGAAGTGACTTAAAATGTTCCGTGTAGCTAAGGCGTGAATCGAAAGTCATTCCAAGGAACTTCACCACAGGTGGCATCGGAATTTGGCTTCCGTACAGCTTGAGACGGAGTTCTGCACAATTACGTCGGCGACTGAAGTGCATTGCGGTTGTCTTTTGTGTTGAAAACCGGAATCCGTTCACTGCACCCCACCTTTCGAGTTTCTGCACTGCAATTTGGAGACGTCTCGACATAGCAGACAACCTAGCTGTGCTACACCAGATGGCAAAATCGTCTACGAAGAGAGACCGACCAAGTTGGGGTGGAAGTACGTCGCAAATATCGTTGATCATTATGGCGAACAGTGCCACACTCAAAACACTTCCCTGTGGTACGTCATTCTCCTGCACATATCTTCTGGATGTCTGGTGGCCAACACGAACACGGAAATGTCGGTCAGTCAGAAAATTCTGTATAAAGATCCCCATTGATCCCCGGACACCGCATCTGTGTACTTTTTCAATAATACCCTGGCGCCAAGTCGTGTCATACGCTGCTTCTATGTCGAAAAAGACAGCGCCGACGTGCTGTTTCTGCTTAAACGCCACACGTACTGCTGTGTCCAGTGTCAAAATGTGGTCGATAGAACTCCGGTTCTTCCTAAAACCGCACTGTGCATCTGAAAAGAAGTCATGCACTTCTAAAAACCACGTTAATCTGGTAGTTGCCAGCCTTTCCATTAACTTGCATAGACATGAGGTGGGGCTATTGGGCGATAGTGGAGTGGTTCTAGTCCACTTTTGCCAGGCTTCAACACTGGTATCACCAATGCTTCTCGCCAGGCTACAGGGAAGTCCCCTTGTTGCCACAGCTGGTTGAATATGCTTAGAAGTGTTTCGATTGCACATGGTGGGAGATGTTTTATCATTTCGTTGTGAATATTGTCTGGGCCCTCGCATACACTCTCTGAGCTTCGCCACGGCGGAAGTCAGTTCGGACATCGTGAATGGTCTGTTATACGATATGCTGTCAGTGGTGGCAAAGTCAACAGGAGACATTTCGCAGCGCGATCTGTGACGCAAGAATTGCGGATCCCAATTGCCACCTTGGCTACGTTCCGACAAAGAGTGGGCAATTACGTTCGCAACGTCTATGGATTTCGTCACGTCCCTGTGACCCATGCGTAGCACGGGTAGGGGAACGGACGAATGCTGGCCTGCAATGCGTTTTATTCTGGACCACACCTGTGTGATCGGGGTATGCTTGTTTATTTCGCCCACATATTTACGCCATGATAGCTGTTTTGCTGCCCGAATAGTGTGTCGTGCCAGGGCCCTGGCCCTCAGAAAGGCAACCATATTTATAGAGTTGCTATTTTTACTAAATTTGCGATATGCCCGTTTCCTTGAGCGGATGGCGTCTCCGCATTCCTCTGTCCACCACGGCACTGGGGTACGCCGGGGGGCACCGGAGGTGCGGGGTATGCATGCGGATGCAGAATGTAGAAGCAGTGATGTGAACTGTTCTATGCACTGTATTTTCTCCTGCCCGTCAGCAGAGCAAGCTGTTTCTATTTGTGTTGTATAATCATTCCAGTTTGCTTTGCGAAGATTCCATCGCCGCGGCCTCTGTCCAAGGACAGGACCGTCACGGTATTCCAGCCATACAGGAAAGTGGTCACTTCCCATAGGGTCAGTGTCAACCGACCAATTAAAATATTGCACAAGTTGAGGACTAGAGATACTGAGGTCTAGCGCAGAGGTTTGTCCAGATGGCATACTGAAATGGGTTCTGGTGCCTGTGTTCAAGACACACAGCGACTCATCGTGTAAAAACTGCTCCATAAGACGTCCACGCCCGTTGACATCTTCACATCCCCAAACGGTATGATGTGAGTTGAAGTCGCCTAGAATTAGAACCGGCTCGGGGAGCTGAGAGCAAAGAAGCTTCAGCTCGGCAGATGGAAATGGGGTTCCAGGGGGCAGGTAAATACTGCATAATGAAATCATTTTCCGACCAAAGTGCACCCTGGCAGCGACGGCTTGAAGGCTTGTGTTCAAAAGTAGTGGATGCGAGGGAACACTATGGTGGATGCCTAGTAGCACTCCACCATGTGAAACGGTGTCAGATGCTACTTCTTTTCGGTGGAGGGTGTAGCATTTCACCTTGATTGAGGTGTCCGGCGACAGCTTAGTCTCCTGTAGACAGAACGCCACCGGACAGACCCTGCTTAGCACTGCCTGCAAGTCATGGGCACTGCTTCTATAACCCCTGCAGTTCCATTGTAAAACAGCTTGTATTGAGAGCTATGCTAAAAGGGTTAAAAACAGGTCAGTTCATGGAGAACTAGCCGGGGCCCACGAGTCGGATGCTGTGCGCGCTCGCGCTCTCGGACTGACCCCGCCGGTTGGCGAGACTGACCAGGGCGAGACGCGCTTCCGGCCTGCTGCGGGCGACCAGCGAGACTGGTCGCCTGTCTGGGGAGGTGTGGGAGGTGGGCCCATCACCCTCCCAGTCTCTGTGGTGTGGAGGGAGCTGGCTTGTGGAGTTGGGGACGATAGGGGGCAAGCCCCGAGGGCCTGTCTTCCTACATTTGGCGACGTCTCCCTCGACCCAGCTCGGGATGTCCGGCCTGAAGCCCCCATGTCGGGAGCCCCTTGGCGGACATCAATTCCTAGGCGCGGTCGGGTCGTGGACGGTGCAATTACCGGTACCCGGCCGGAGGCCACACCCTTCTCTTCGGAGATGGTAGGTGGGGGTGGGGGTGTTGGGGTAGTTCGGGAGGGTGCAGGGATGGGTTGGGTAGGTTTAGGGTTGGCGATGGTGGTGGGTAAGGATTGGATGTGGGAGGAGGGCTTCCCCATCCTCGTCGTCGGTTCGACGCGACTCTGAGACGTCGGTGTCTCGAATCTTGGTCCCGGAGCGCTCCTGGGATCTTCCCTGGCGGGAACGGAGTGTTCGGCCGAGGGGGAGGGAGGGAGGGGAGTGTTGGAGGTAGGGATTGAAGTGGCTGGAGAGGGGTTGGATTTGGATGTGGATGGATGGGCATGTCTTTTCCCTCGCTGGACCTGGACCCACTCTCCTTGAGGAGTCGCTACAGGGTCTGCAGCTGAGGACTCTCTCACCACCGTTTGGGGAGAGGACAAGGCTTTTTCTCTGATCGGTGTACACTCAATACCAAAGGCAAGCAATATGGCACTAAGTTGAGCTATAAGATGAGAGGCACTCATGTGCGTGTGTGATTGCATCGGAGACTGTTGTGTAATGTTGGAGTTCAGCTTCACCTTTGCAGCATATGATGTTCTCGGATGAGCTGCCTCATAGATCTCGCGCGCCTCACGGAATGTTATCTTTTTGAAACTTTTTATTGCAACTATTTCCTTCTCTCTCAAGAAAATGGGACAAGAACGATCATAGACGGTATGGGGTTTTTGGCCTGGGCCGCAGTTGGAACAGTGTGGACTCTCCGCTTCACATTTATCTTGCACATGCTCTGCTGATCCACATCGCCCACATGTCTCTCGGTTTCGACAATGCTGCGACGTGTGACCAAAACGGGAGCACCGGAAACACCTCATTGGGTTGGGTACAAATACGCGGACCTTCACGCGGACATACCCGACGAAAATAAACTCCGGAAGATCTGTCATGCGAAGTCAGGATGATGTTGTTCGTTGGCTGTAATTCTTTCCCTTTTCTAATTGAAATTCTTCGGGCCTCTACTACTCCCCACTCTGTTAGGCCATCCACAATGTCGGCATCCGAAACATCTCGCAAGTCGTAGCAGTTAATAACTCCTTTGGAGTAATTTTTGGTGTTGTGTGGAAGAATCTCGATGCGTACGGTGACTGTTCGCCTGCTGGTTTCATGTCGTTTAGTGTACGTTATTTCTGTTGCGTCCATCGCCCTCCTTGCATCCTCATCAGTTTTAAATTCAACTTCAAGCGAACCGTCTCTGAGCTTTTCGCACCTTATAACCGATCCCAGCTTGTCACAAGCTTCCTTCCTTTGGAACGGGGTAAGCACTGAAAGTTTCACATTTTCCTCGAGTGATTTTAAGATCATAATACGAGGTGCAGGAAGACCAGATGTGAAGCCGGGCCCTCCATGCACTACATTCAGAGTCCTAAGTCGGGTTGTCTGTCCCCTACTGGAGGGGGCAGGTGGGTTGTTTTTTGTGTTGGAAGTTGCCATATAAGTTTCTTGGTTTCTACTCCTCGGGCGCCCCACCACAAAGGGGCCCTAAGGGGGGACGCCTGGGCCCCGCGGACGGGAGGACGCCAGGCGCCCGAGGAGCTATACGGGGCAGGCGGCGCCTTCGCTCGGCCGGGAGAGAGAGACTCACCACCCCGACCAGGATCCAGCGCCGCCCACCCCTTGACCCCAGCCGGCCAGGCCGGCAGACACTGGAACGAATCCCAGGTCCCCGGCCCGAGGCGACCGGCCACTTGTCCCGCGTGAGGCCCCGCGGGCCCGCCCGCCCCTCCGGGATATCGGGACCAAAGAGGCGTGTTGCTCCCCCGTCACAACTAGCACCGTGCGACGGGGGACCTCAACCTCCAGGACTCCGTCAACCCCGGGAGGCGGGCCGAGGGAGCGCGGCTACCCCGATAAAACTGAGCTGGAGGGCAGGACCGGGGAAGTTGTCCTACCTGCTCATGATAGGGAGAGTTGGTGTTGCAGGGCTAGGGGAAGGACATGGATGTTGAGATGAGATGGGCATTGGAATGGGAGCGTATGGATGGAAGGACGAGTGAGGCACTCCTAGTCTGGCCCCTCGCCGGCTCACCGATGGACTGGGAATCCGGGTCCTTAGGGCACTCAATCCCCCCCCCCCCACCACGAAAAGGTGGTGCCTCGTCGGGGGGACCATGACCATCTCATTGAGGTGTGTGAAATGCTTCCAGCTTTAACTATGCCAAACTCCATAAATAACAATTGACGGTTTACGGAGGTGTAAAATCCCTTTTTACGGAGGTGTAAAAGGGGATGGCAAAGTTGTTGGTCACCAACTGAAAAGTGAACAGTTGTAACAGAAATGAGTGGTAACATCATCTTAATTACATCATCAAACATGACACCAGAAACTTTTCATCAAAATCTGGTGAAGGACCTAACACAAATTGGTATTATTGCAGCTTAGTTCGGATACAAGATAAGCTAATCACACATTTCCCCTGCAAAGTAAAAACAAATTAGATTAGGGTAGGTTTTAGCGAAATTTAGGAGTTTTGGGGACAAAATCTGATTGCACAATTTGTTTCTGAAAACAAAGGTTTCTCTAGACTAGGCTAGGTTGGATAAGGTAAGCTTCTTCTACATTTTACATTATTCTTCATTATACATTACCACACTCATCACTCCCTTTTTTGGTAATATTTTGCTTGCCAGCAAAAAGTATGCATTTGTGCCATAGTTAAATGGTCACATGTGCCCCATGAAAAGGTGGCACCCTTCTGGCTGGGAAAGACACCCCTTCAGGTAGGTTCAAGTGTATCCCTACTTTAATGGATTTTTCAGGCAAAGATGACCTTTTCAGAGGAAAAGATGCCCCTGTGAGACAAAAAGACACCCTATCAGTATACTTACCTACATCAATATAGATAGACATAGCCATTACTCATACACTCAATATATAATTAACTTTACAACTTTATTATATATGTAACTTAAGTCTCTTTACAATTCAAAATTTTTAATTACAGATTGCTCAAGGATGTCCCCTGGGTGGCGACCACCGCGGACTGCTGGTCGGCCCACAACAGGTCCTACCTGGGCATGACGGCACACTGGCTGGACCCCAAGACCCGCACAAGACAGCACGCCGTCCTGGCCTGCTCTCTGCTCAGAGGGCATCACACCTTTGATGTTCTCGCCGAGGCCATGGTGGACATACATTACAAGTTCCGCCTGCAGGACAAGGTGACCAGAACCACGACGGACAATGCCAGCAACTTCGTCAAGGCGTTTGTGCAGTTTGGCACAGAAGCTGAACTCTTGCCACACGTTCCAGAGCCTGCTGCCGATCCGGACGTGGAGGGCGTCGAGCATGTGGACCTGGACGTGGATCCCGAGGCTGGGGATGTAGACGAAGTTGAGTACATCTCTGTTGATGCCGCCCTTGACGAATCCAGTGGTCTGGGCCTCAACCTGCCAGTGCACATGAGGTGCGCAGCCCACACCTTCAACTTGGTAGCCAGCGTGGATGCCCACAAGGCTCTTGACAGCGCTTCGTTCAAGTCGGCCTACAGGAAGGCCATGTCCAAGGCACAAGCGCTGTGGAACCTGCACAGCCGCAGCACGGTGGTGGCAGACAGCATTCTGGACGAGTTGAAGAGGAGGCTGGTGGTCCCCAACAGTACCAGATGGAACTCTACCTATGACTCTGTTGTTGTCCTCAACAACCTGCTGGAGAAGAAGAGGGGAGCTGGCCACAGGGTGATGACGCAGCTGAAGCTGCAGACCTTCACCGATTCTGAGGTCGGCTTCCTGACGGAGTATGCCCAGGTGATGTCCAATGTTACCAAGGCCTTGTATGAGATCCAGAGGGAGGACCAGGCCTATCTCTGGAGCCTTCTACTAACTGTAGTGGCTACCGTCATGAAGTTGAAGGAGGCCAAGTCCAAAGGCCTCTTGTACTGCAGTCCTCTGGTAGACGAGATACTGGCAGGCATCACAAAAAGGTTTGGGCGCCTCCTAGAAGACCAGGAGTGCCAGCTGGCCGCTGCCTTCCACCCCAAGTATCGCCTGTTCTGGCTGGAGCAGCATAGTAGCAGCCAGCTCAGCAGGGTAAAGAATGCCATGGAGACCGTCGTGGAGACAGCCCTGATGGAGACCAGTGAGGAGGGCAGAAGCACCACCAGCAATGAGGATGACCAGGAAGATGTCTTCTTCAGCAGCATCACTCAGTCCCGGGAGAGCAGGAGCCACATGTCACGGAGGTCCAAGGCACAGAACTTGGTGAAGACCTGGTTGGAGGCCGGCTCGAAGGAGGTCCTGACTGAAGTCGCCTTCTTGGGTGAGCAGGTCTTGCGACCTGTTCAACAGGTATAACACCGCCATCCCATCCAGTGCTGCAGTTGAGCGCCTATTCTCTATAGGCAAAGATATATTGAGGGCCAAGAGAGCCACCCTGTCAGATGGCAACTTTGAGAGGCTGATGTTTATGAAGGGCAACGAGCATCACGTCGAGGCGATGGAGAAGGCCCAGCCAGAGTGGATGTATTTTTTTATTTATAAATTAAAGTATTAAAGTTTAATACTTTTTACAGTAAATAAAGTCAGTGTATGTTGAAAGAATGTGATTGTAAACTAATGCATAATTTCACTTCAATAAATAATTTGTTAGTTTAATTATTTGTGTTTTAAGGGTTTTAGAGCCAAAGAACCAAACCGACGCTAAATTCATATAATACAAGTTAGCGGTTAGCGTTAACTTCCGCTAATTTTTTTTAGCGGTTTAGCGTTAGCAAAGTTAACTTTTTAGTTAGCAGATTAGCAGTTAGCAAAGCTAACTTTTCGGTTCACTGTGCCCATCACTGGACTTGGCTGATGCTGATGGAGTGGATGGGGGTCAGCTGCTTCCTGCCTTTGTTCATATTTTTGATGATGCATTTGGAAACATTGATGATTTTCTTCACCAACAGGGTAGTAGAACACTGGAACCAGCTGCCAGGAACCATTGTCAGTAGCAACACACTGAACATCTTTAAAAACGGCATAGACAATCATTATAAGAATAGGGGGCTTGCTTTTCTGTATTCCAGGGAGGGTTGATCGACAGGGAGGAGTTGGGAGTTGAGAGGAGTTTGAAATTGTTGAGTGTGTTATGCAATAGCAAGTGAGTCTCTTATTAAGTCTAAACGCTTTATAACTTTATATAGGGTGTACCTAGCAGTGGATTCAGCACCTTCCTTCGGGATGTGATACTGATGAGATTGTCTATGGTAGCACAATGGGTATGATGGGAGGAGTTTGTAATTGTTGAGTGTATTATGCAATACCAAGTGAGTCTCTTATTAAGTCTGAACGCTTTATGAATTTGTGTGGGGTGTGCCTAGCAGTGGATTCGGCACCTTCCTTCGGGATGTGATGCTGATGAGATTGTCTATGGTGGCACGATGGGTGTGATGGGAGGAGCTTGTGATTGTTGAGGGTGTTATGCGGTAGCAAGTGAGGGTGCTAGATAGGCTGGGATATATAGCTTCCTAGGAACTTGGGATAAGGGATTGATTGGGGTGGGAGTATGTACATTCCTAGTACCTTTTCTAGATAGGCTTAACCCAGATGGGCCCCTGTGGCTCTTATTAAGCCTTAATACTTTATGACTTTATGATGAATACATGATGGACGATGATCCACAGTTAATACATGCAGTTTTCGACACAGATATTGGATGGTGGACATCCAAGTCTGAGGAAGCAAAATCTATGGGGCAAAACCTTTCCAATTTATTATCATCAAAAACTTCCTCATGTTATATTACCTATAGGCTATAACCCATTCATGTTGGATTCTCTAAAACATACTGATGTTCGGTCACCTAAAACCCATTGATGTTGCATTGCCTAAAACATGCTGATGCTGGATTGTGTAATATCATTGTCACGAAAGGATGCATCATGCATTGCGCCGATGCTAAGTAGTGCAAACTGAAAGTTAACATCTTGGTTACATGTGATTTCCCCACCCAAAACAAAACAAAAACGGTAGAGAAAGGTGTTGCTAGGTAAGCTTCAGCAAGTCCAGTCCATACGTTTTTCTCCAATTTGTGCTCAATGGATTCTATAGAAATACCAAAGACCAGGATAAATGGCAAGTGTCCTGGAATTAAAGCCATTTGATTTATACTATTGGATTATACTATTGGATATTCTGCTTATTGGGGGAACAAAGCTGTAATGACCAAAAGGAAGAACACATTTGATGGATTTATTATTTGTGATTAAAGGTGCATAATTTAACAGGTGGCCATGTAATATGTGAAGTCTTCCTGGAAGTATGTATCTATCTATAGCTCCAGCCAGTAGCCTGTCCTAGTCCAGCCCTGTCACAACCGCATCAGCCATACACAAGTTAAACTTACAGCCGGAGATTACACGATTTTCTGCCTACACTGTTTACAAATGTGTGATGTCATAGCAAAGTGCCTGAAGGGAAACTCTGACATGTCTGATTGGCTCCTTCATTTCTGCTTTCTCTAACTACACCTTATGCATGTTTGCCAAACAGGGCTCTGAAATGCAAATTTACAGAACAATACTGGATTTATTCATATGGTCACATTGTCATAATCACACTAAGAAATATGTTATTACTTACAATATTGTTTCTCTAAATTTTTTCTTTAAATCAAAGTGAAGTAGAGGTTTACCAACAAATGTACTGAAGTAAGCTGCTAATTGTTCCCAGTAGGTACCTGGTTAACCAAATTACTTTGACCTAGCATTGGATGCTTAATTGGAATCCTGGGTGGTTAGAACATTTGGCAATAGAATATGGAGAAAATTTCCTTCAAATCTGACATCAGAATCTCAGGCTGCACACCAGTGTATTTTCAGCACTTAATCATTGAGCAGTTCACTGTCCAATAGCACCACTGAATCCCCAAATCAGAAAAAAAAACAAACAAAAAACACAAGGACAATTATCTGGAAGGATGTTCTGGATGTTCCCGAAACTGTAAAGTATGGCAAACAGCTAAATGAGGCACACCAGATGCTGAAAATGCACCGAACTGCATAGGGAGGGCAAAAATCTGCCCCAAGGAGATCAAATACACACATCAAATGTAAAGAAACAGCATGAGGTTCGCCAATCAAGAGGCTGAAGAGAAATGCCTTTTCTATATAAGCACATCTTTCACATTGAATTAATACAAAAAAATGCACACATGACATATTTAAAGCTTAAACAACCTCCCACACTTGCCACCAAGCTATCTCAAACCCCATGAGATACTGAACTGAACTTAGCAGCAGGGGTTTTTGTGTGGTAAATAAATTTGGCAGCTATCATCTAAGACAAATGTGGTATACATTGTTTATCTTTATGTTTTTTTTATTGTTGTGACTTCCTTCTTGTGATTCTTGAAGTTGTGTATGAAGTGTCAGTGGATCGTCATCCCATCCTCACCAGGCATCCATCCCTGCACCAACTACTGCATCAACAGTACCACAGCTGCACCAGCCATACCACAGCTGCACCAGCTGCACCTATGGCTGCCCACCTGGCACCTATGAGATCTTGTTGAAAGTGCCATACTTTGCAGTCTGGGATATTCCAGGAACAACCAACTTTTCCCACCCTGCCTTGACCTTGCTGGTCATCACACAGTTCTCTGGCTGGGTAGGCCAACATGCCATTTGTATGACAGCATTCAAGAAGGGACTAGGTATTCCACTATTTTTGTTTTCCAGTGTAGCTATGCAGTATTGTCACCTATTTCCTACCCATACCCAAAAAGGGACTGCATAATCTTGATTTCATGGCCCGTATCCCTGATACACATACAATTAAATACTAGTGTCTATACAGATCAGTGTCATGGAATTAATTTACCATAAAATGCAGGCTGTGCAATTATAAATTATTTGTGAAACAGGGTGGAATATACTACTTACTGAATACTCAAGTGACATCCTTCTCAAAGAAGTATCAATATCATGCTTCTTGATGTTTGTTGATGGCTTCAATCCTTGTGTCTAACAGCATTTTGCTATATGTATCATACTCATACTCACCATAAGGAATCATGATCCATGAACATTTCCAGATAGACAACTTCAGGTAAAGGGATTACCTTTTATGTGACATGGTATACAACACCAGTTCATAGCATAGCTACTTTTCTCACTATACTGATAAAGCTCTTCCTAAATTAGGTATATCAAAACAAACAAAAAGGTACAGAGGTAAGGACACCATTGGCTCAAATGTGAGTTTGAGGACCTAACAAGTATTTGAAACAACTCTAATTCCATGGTAAATTTCAACACCCTGTTGTACTCTTTTCAACATTCCACACCTAATGAAAAACACACATTATTTTAACACTGAGGCTGTGAGCCCAAAACATCAATACCAACCATGTCAAAAGATGACAGCATCACACCTAAAGTGATAGCAGCTTTTAATAGCAGTTTAACATACCAAATTCATGAAAACATCAAAATGAGGTGCTGTAAATATATGGTCAACTAATGTAGGTAGGTACATGAATGCAGTTATATTTCACAAACATCTTCCAAGGAGTCAATATTATGTAAAAACAAAGTTCTGGGTATCAGATGTTGGATTCCACTTCAATTTTGACATTCTAGGTCACTGATGCAGATCAACAGGAGCCTACCTAGATACTTAGGTATTATTTTTGATAAAAGGTGTTTTTGGAATTTTCTTTTGGAACATGTTTATGAACGTGATTCGGAAGATGCGACCACTCGTTTTCGCCGCTCGTGATTACCTCTCGGTTTATCATAGCTATAATTTATATGAGCAATCCATGCCGCACTGCTGTTTTTTGTGTATGATAATTTATCCATCCCACACCTGGCACTTCTCAGATGCAATGAAAGGGACATTCAACACTCTATGCAGTTGATTCAACACTTCTTCACGTTGAAAATGCTTCGTTTCCATCTCTTTATCACACAGATAACGTACCACTATTATTCCACAATAATGCAGATGGAAACTGCACAGGCTGCACTGATCGGGTTGCGAGATATGGATGACGTCACAATACACAGTATGGTTGTTTTTAGATTATAATATATTAGTTTATATTACTTCATATTAGAGTATATTTTATTTTATTATATTATGTTAGGTTAGGTTAGGTTAGGTTAAGCTGCTTCGACCATCTCATTAAGGTATGTGAACCGTATGTAGCATTAGCCAATCGAATCCTCAGTGCCATACCTATGACGTCATCACACCGCATCGACGTGACTATGACGTCATCGTTCAAATTGAAAAGTAAGCACGAGCCGTGAAAACGAGTGGTCGTATCCTCCAAATCACGTTCATAAACATATCCCGAAAAAAAATTCAAGAACACCTTTTATTAAAAATGCACTGACACTTGCATGACACAATAAATGAAGGGAAGAATAGTGTCATAGGGGTATTATTGCAGTTTAGGTTAACCACAAGACAAGCTTTATACACATTTTACCTCCATGAAGTAAGCAAAGGGGTCAGGCTTAGTTAAGTTAGGTTTTTGTGTTAAGCTAAAAAAATAAAAATGGAAATACGAATTGATTTCTTCAACAAAAAAAACAGCACAGGCTACGTACAGTTAGGCTTTCTGGATTTGCAATTTCGAAAAATGCAATTGTTTGAAAATTTCCAATTTAAAAAGAATGTTTCCCTGCATGGAAGGTTAGGCTAGGTTAGGCTAGGTGGTGTTACTTTTTGTTTAAACATTACTCTTTTGGTTGCTGCTTACCCAATGCTTACCCAACTCCAAGCCATTTTTGGATGTTCTTTTTTGCCTCCCAACTGAACAGTGTTAAAATAATGGTTTCTTGTTAGGAAATTTGTTAGGTGTAAAATGTTGAAACAAGTACAGCAGGATGCCAAAATCACCATGGAAATAATGTTCATTCAAATACTTGTGAAGCCCTCCAAACCTAGGGCTGAGACAATGGACTACATGTGACTGTACCCATTTTGCATGCTTTGAGAGGTACCTAATTTTGGGATATTGATAAGGATATTATTGCAGTTTAAGGTAACCACAAGACAAGTTTTACACATTTTACATCCATGAAGCACACAGGGGTTAGGTTCGGTTAAGTTAGGTTAGGCTAAGGTTTTGTTGTAAGTTATAAAAATGTTCAATTTTGTTCGAAATTCTTAACAAAAACAAATTTGGGTTTCTTCTTAAAGAAACAAAACAGTTCAGGGGTAGCTTAGGTTAGGATATATTTTTGAAGTTGATAGATTTTTTAAAGAAAAAAATGGGTGGAAACTTTTAATTTTTTTAACAAAATAATTTGATTTCTTGCATGAAAAGTGTACACTAGCTTTTTTCTTCTTTTTTAATTGTTGTCCCTATATCAGATGCAGCAGCAGCCTATCCAAATTTGGCTGTATGTGCCTTCATTGGGTCTTTCAATGTGGGGCTTCCCTAGGCGAGCTGCCCATAGATCAGGACAGCCACATATAGGCAACATATGGGTGCCTCAGGATGCAAGCAAGATATACAACAAAATGTGATTATACAAATACTATTTTCATCCCTTCTGTATTTTCATTTTTTTATTTTTGCAGATAGACCACCACCAATTAGTAGAAAGGAAATGAGACCCTGGGAAAAACCATGGATAGGTCGCAAGCTGGTAATGCCCACATAATTTCCAGGGTCACAAGATGAAATGTTAGGGGAGTACAGAAATGATGAAAAAGATTCATACAGAGATATCTCATATGCATGGGTGTATAAGAACCTAACAAAATCCTCCATACACAAAAAGAAACAACACAAAAAAACACATTCATTCAAGCACATCATACTTTTGTATGCTGCCATACATGATCAACACTGATATCCTCTATGGCAAGGTATAATGTTTTTGACCTTTGTGAATTATATGAACTATATTCTGTCTTCAGTTTTCATTTGATTTGTATAATTCCAGAAAGTAACATCCAACACATTTCTTTAGCACATCTTTTTTTCCTTGGCACCTGTTCTATACTGGGAAATATTTGGCAAATTACACTTCCAGGATTTTGGTGCAGAGTATATAATAGCATACAGCCTATATTGTCAATAAGTAAATGGTACAGATAAAAGTTGAATGATTCTTGTATTAGTAGGTGTTGCATATTAAAAGAAGTACATGGCAATGTACCATGGACAAATTTGTGCAGCATTAATATGTTTTGTTCATGCACCATATCAGTGAACTTCAAAATGTTAATGTCTGTCTGTCTGTCCTCGGGGGACCACAATCAGGGATGCCAGAAGAGAATATTTTCTCATTCTGCATAAGAAATAATAATACATTTCACATTCACCTTTCCACAGATAATTTGTACTAAACCAAATATGTAGGTACCATTTTTTACCTTTATTCACCAGGAACAAATTGATACCTATATGTAGAAATAAATAGTTTGTACTGACATATCAATATACTACTTTCAAGCCCAAGTAATTTGCTATTGCCTGAGACAAGTTTAATAAATGCTATTTACTCTGCTGCTTAGGTGATGACTAAGTTAACGATAATTTCTGATAACTAGATTATACAGAGATATATTGCAGTTATATTAGCAACTATGTCATGGGAATATTTATGATTTAAAGAGCATTGTTTTCACACGAAAAACTTGGTACTGTCCATGTATTGCTATGCATCATCTAACCCTCACTACCCAATCCATGGCCACCCCATACTAAGTAACAAACATTTGTACGCTTGTGGCCATTCATGGTTGCCGAGAAGTACCCAGGTGGGCAGTGGAGTGTAGACTGTGCACAGTACCTGGTATCCAGGTATCTAGACAGACACCCAGGCACTATCTAGGCAGACAGCCAGGTATCTAAGCAGGCATCCACACATGCACCCAGATATCATGGCAGGCACCCAGGTATTTATCCAGAACAGTATCTGAATGCATGATGCCTGCAGTGTTCAATTAATACATTATAATTTCAGAAAAAGACAGTTTCCAGACAGTATGTTTGGATTCCCATTGTGATATTGTGAAAAGTGGACAATCCAATGGCATTCCAGCTAGCTGGTGTGAGGAAAAATAAACAAGAGGTGTCCAGTGGGCATTCATCATACAAAGGGCATAGGCATTGTTAGCTTAAATTTACTTTTTAGAAATTAATCTGATCTGCTGATCTGTTGATACCAAAGAAGACAACCACCAAGACAAGCAACCAGGCATAAGGGGCAAGGTTGATCCCATACTAATGATCAGAAATATTTACATATATTATACTCCAGAATGGCTCAATTTTTTTGATGCAAGGACCAATAATATGTGTATACCACTTCCCAAATAGGAAAACAAGTCTAAAAATAATACCTCATAATAAAGTGCAGATGGCATATCAATAACTTCCACACAAGTCTGCTCAAATTGGAAACAGCCAGCTTTGGCAGGTGGGTACAATACGTACCTATATGTGGCTAAGCTTTCCAATTGGGAGCCACTATGCATGTGCTGTTTATTTGACATACATCTCTTGGATGTTTGGTCCTCCATAATTTAGCAATGTGCTCAGGAGATTTGCACTGGCATCCCTGATGTCATAGGTTAAAAAGCTTCATAGAAGCAAACCATTTTATGTTTCATACTTCACACACACACACATTCACTACCATAAACCCACATCATACCAATAGCACAATGGCAGTATGAATGGGAGTATGGCCAGGGGTATCTTTGGAATAATTCATTGCTTGTGAGTCTAAACTTCTTCAACCAAAGCTGCTGTGACTCAATAATCAGTATGGAATGCTTCAGCTCAGGGAATGTGCCATCCAATTCATGGGTATGTTGATTATTGTATAATTAAATAGTCCATCCACCCATTTTATATTCAATGTCATGGAGCAAGTACATGTTTCTTATGTACTGATAATTGTTAGCATCCCGTCCTCGACCATTAGCTCCTTTGGCTGCTCCACTTCTAGTAGTTCTAATGACAAATTATTCCAGATCAACCTACTGTACTTTATGTCCTGCTGGGATGCCATCAGACCAACTGGATTGTTGGTGGACTGAGTGTTGTTTCAAAGGTGCATTTTCAGTGGCCTGTATTATTTCTTCCTTGGTTATGCTGGGGTGAATTTGTGTATACTTTTGTTCTTTAATTTTCCAAACCAAAATGTTCCCGTTTTTGTGTGGTAGTTTGCTATTAGGTTTGCTTCCCAGAGATTGCCTAAATCTTGTATCTGCCTAGCACGTTTAGCCATCAGGTTTTCATGGACAACAATTTTAGATCTCAGTTCATCTTTCTGCCTACATTTTTTCTCATAAACAGCATTTCTGTCATCCAGATCCTGGAACTTGGTTGGTTATTGGTTTTACAACACGTCGACTGTTGAGTCATGTAGCGTCGCCAATCTCTTACGCCGATTGGTCGCGGCAGATCCTGGAACTTAACAATGACTCTTGTTTTGTATCAGGTGATGGCAAGCCAAGATGGCTCCCTTCAGGTGTACACCAAGCTTTCCTTGGATTATTTTTTGTGATTTCTCTGGGGTTTTTTTTCAGGGTCCTCAAATGTGTCTGGGGGACAGTTGGAAATCCTCCCCCTCCAAGAATCAGTGAGTCCTTCCTAGTATATTGCTTGATGTCATCCAAGTGACAGTTCATATCCATGGGTTCTTTTTTAGTTTGACATTTTCCTCCTGTAGTTGCTTCAACTCACCATTGATCTTTTGGTTTTTCCATTTTACATCAACCATTTCACTCCTTATCTCCCTTTCAAATTTAATCACAGCTTCCCTTACCAGTCTACTTATATCCCCCATGGCACCCCCAATTTTAGGTCTCCAAGTTAAGTTAAGTGTCTAAGATCTGGTACAAAGCTGAAATGGTAGTGAGAAAAACTTAAGTTTTTAAACTTCTCCAAAATAAGCCAACAGAAACAAAACAGTGCTTACTCCTGTCTAGTCGTGCATCATGTTTGCCACGGTCCAATACACATCCACATCGTAGGCCAACCATAACTTGAATGACTTAGCTTAGGTTAGGGTATGTTAAATCATTTTTTCTTGATTTTGAACACTACTTTGTGTGCTATATTACCCAACTCCAAACCCATTTTTGGGTGTTATGCACAAATGTGGTGGAAACTCTTTCTCCACCAACCTCCACCAGTGGAGCAAAAACTTTACTGAAGCACCTGCTGAAGCTCCTGTGAAATATACCACTTGATGAACACTGAATCAGTGATAAATTATTTGTGAAATAGGGTGGAATATACCACTTTCTGAACACTCAATTGACATCCTTATCCAAGAAGTATTGGTATATGATCAAGGTAAAATGTGACTTTTTGAATTTTTTAATTTTCATATGGGGTATTCGAACGTGGAAATGATGATGAGACTACTCATTTTCTCTGCAAATGATTACTTTTCAGTTGGCAAAGAAATACACTACAAAATCTTAACTCTACAAATATAGCATATTGCGTATACTGGTTTTCCGGTTAGGTTAGGTTAGGTCAGGTTATGTTTTGTTATGTTATGTTATCTTAGGCTAGGTTAGGTTATGTTAGGCTAGGTTAGGTTTGGTTAGGTTAGGTTAGGTTAAGTTAGATTATATTATGCTATGATACATTTTATATATTATGCTGAAAATAAGTGACTGCATCGTCTTCATCATGTCAGAAAGTATACCATTACAAAAAAAAATTAAAAATCACATTTTACCTTGATCTTGATATTTACCCATAGGGTATATGACTTAAAAGTGGTATTATTCCAGATCTAGGTAAAATGCAATTTTGTGGATTTTTTTTTTAATACGGGGTATTTTAATGTAAAAATCATGATGCGACCACTCATTTTCTCCGCGAATAATTATTTGTCAGTTGGCAAACAAATACACGACCATAATCTTCACTCTGCAAACATAGCACATCGAGTATAATTATCCGTACCTGGTGTCACACGTGATAAAGAAGACATTCAACACTTCATGCACTCAATTTAATACTTTTTGTCATCAAAAACCTTGTTTCTGCCTTAATTCGACATTATCTCTGAGAATGAATACTCGCAACACGTCGTGCCAGCAACCGTCGATAAGGGCCGGAAATTTCTTGCGATGCTGTATTATTTTATTTTCAATATATTTGATGACGTCATGGCGGAAAAATTTGTTTCAGACGATTCTGGTTTTCCGGTTAGGTTAGGTTAGGTTAGGTTAGATTATATTATGATATAATATATTTGATATATTATGCTACGTTATCTTAGTCTAGGTTAGGTTAGGTTAGGTTTTTCTTCCCCGACTTAATGCAAATGACGTCATCAAATCATTATGACGTCATCAACCGTCGCTGACTTAAAAGTAATCATTTGTGGATAAAATTAGTGGTCGCATCATGATTTTTACGTTAAAATGCCCTGTATTCAAAACAAAAATTCCAAAAAATCACATTTTACCTGTTTCTGGAAATTTACCTTAAAAGTAATCATTTGCTGTGAAAATGAGTGACTGCATCATCTTCATCATGTCAGAAAGCATACCATTACAAAAAAAAATCCAAAAAATCACATTTTACCTTGATCTTGATATTTACCGAAGTATTGACATCCTGCTCCTTGATGCATGCTTATGAAGATTTGGTGTCTCCTTTCTAACAGTATCTCATTTATAAGTAGCATGTGCATGCTCTTAACAAGGAATGGTGATACACAAACATTTCACAATTCAATTTCAGGTAAAAGGATTACCTATAATGTGATATGGCATACAATAGCAGTTTATAGCAGTTATTATTCTACCTATCCTGAATTATAGCTCTACTTAAATTATGAATCTCAAAACAAGTGATAAAGGTAGTCATAAACACCTACATCATTGGCTCAAATTTGAGTCTGAAAGACATCAAAAACATTATAAATGACACTAATTCCATGGAAAATTCAAGCGTCCTACTGCGCTCATTTACTGACATCTCACACCTAATGAAAAACCATTATTTTAACCCTGCTGAATCAACATCTTTACCAAGGATGTATGAACATCTTTGGGAATTTCCTTCAAAAAGGAAATTCACAGAAATAAAAAATTACCTAAACTGCAAATTAACCTTGTATCTTATTCTTGAAGCATTACTTTTTATGCAGTGTCACTTAACTCAAAGCCCTTTTTATGCTATTTTGCTCAAACCTGAAAAGTAAGCATTTGCACAGAAAATGAGTGGTCCCATCATCTCAGTCACATTCATAAACATTGCATTGGAATGATAAATTCCAACAATTCGTAAAACAACTTAAAGCAATTCGGCAATTTTTTACCTTCAAGCAATTTTTACCAATTCGGTAGCGTTAGGCACCTACCTACCTAATTACTTACTTACCTATCTACCTGCTTACCTAGCTACGCAACAATAGGTGGTTTTACAGCCTTGGTTTTACAGCGGCTTTTTGCTCCCAGGTCACGTGGTCTCAGGAACAAGATAGCGGGTGAATACCTGGCATAATGATCTGCATAAATTAAAAGCGACCACCAAATCTAATTCTCACATCAGTTTTAACAACAAAATAGTTTTTACCATCAACGCTGCTGAAATAAGTAGAATTAAACAGAACATCAGCAAATTGCAATACGCTTCTGATTTACGTGGAGACTGCACTCAGCTCTACGGCATCTGGCAGCCGACGGATGACTGCCAGATGACAAATTAGCGCAATGGTTAAATGGGGTCTGAAAGCTACGATTTGGCCACCAGGGCGGCGCTGTACGCAATGGTCATCCGACGAGGAGGCGTCGGTCATCTTTGCTGTGCATTTTGCGTGGGGTTGCCGGGAGTCGGTGTTGGCATGTGGCTTTTATTAGGGTTGCAAGTCATTTAGGCCAAGGATTTCGGAAATATTGTGTTGAAGAAAGGTTGTGGGGGGGTGGGGGTGCAAAGGGTGCCCATGAACATGGGAGGCTGGGCCAGGCCTCATATGCCTGGCTTCAAGCAGCCAGACTGGTAGCACTGGCTTGCAGAGGTACAGTTACAGGTCCCCCTAGTGCAGTGGTTCCCAACCGGGGAGAAACTTCCCCCTGGGTGGAAATTTCGGTATTTCAGGGGGGAAATTTTGATGGGATCCATTACGCATTTGTCGAGGGACACGAATAAGGCCACAAGGGTGCCGGGTCCAAAGG
Source organism: Ashinkailepas kermadecensis (assembly GCA_034440615.1). Classification (NCBI taxonomy): domain Eukaryota; kingdom Metazoa; phylum Arthropoda; class Thecostraca; family Neolepadidae; genus Ashinkailepas; species Ashinkailepas kermadecensis. Next base: position 54,354 of record JAOTOM010001172.1, read on the forward strand.
CATTTCTGGCCGCACTGCTGTTAGTACCTGTACTCATTACCCTAGTGGAAGTAAGGTCAGTCTCGCTGCTGACAGGTGATCAGTTACATGATGTTGATTTCATTGACAGTGATGTTGTTTTGAATTATGTCAGGAAAATAAAGCCAAACAAGGCAGCAGGACCTGATGGAATCTATGCTAGGGTATTGCGGGAAGCTGAAAAGAATTGGCAATTCCACTCAGTATAATATTTTGTAGATCAGTTTCACAAAATGAAATTCCAACCGATTGGAAAAGGGCAAATGTAGTTCCTATTTTCAAGAAAGGAGAAAGAGGGAAAGTTGAAAACCATAGGCCAGTAAGCCTCACATCACTAGTCTGCAAGGTACTTGAATCAATTATCAAGGATAAAATAGTTAGTTTTCTGGAAGGAAACAGAGTGATTCAAGATACTCAACATGGGTTTAGAAAAGGGCGATCGTGTCTCACAAATCTTTTGGACTTTTTTAATTTTGCTACAGAACAATTTGATAAGGGAAATCAGGTTGATGTAGCATATCTTGACTTTAGCAAGGCCTTTGACAAGGTACCTCATAAACGGTTAATGATGCAGCTTCAGGCCCATGGTATTGTGGGTGACATCCTAAAATGGATAGGGTTGTGGCTTTCAGATAGACAGCAGAGAGTGATGCTAAATGGTACAAAATCATCATGGCAAAATGTTCTTAGTGGAGTCCCCCAAGGGTCAGTACTGGGACCACTATTGTTAATTATGTTTGTAAATAACATTGAAAGTGGCCTAAGCAGTAAGGTTTTGAAATTTGCAGATGATTTGAAGGTCTTTAGGGCAGTAACAGGGCACAATGAGCAGGTCTTGCTGCAGAAAGACTTAGACGAGCTTGTGAAGTGGTCCGAAAAATGGCAAATGAAATTTAATTTTGATAAGTGCAAAATCATGCATGTAGGTAGGCAGCATATCAAGGCTCCATACTTGATGGGTGGCCAAGTACTATCTGTGACTCAGCAGGAGAAGGACTTAGGTGTTATTTTTTACACAAAATTGGGGGCATCAGAACAGACCAAACAAGCCAGGAAGAAGGCACTAAGAATGCTTGGGGCAATAAATAGGAATGTATCATACAAAAGTGAGGAAGTCATCAGGGAGCTTTATTGTGCATATGTCAGGCCACATCTGGAATATTGTGTCCAAGCTTGGTCCCCTAGTTCTGAAAAAGATTGTTGGCTTTTAGAGAGAGTACACAAGAGGGCAACAAAAATGGTGAATGGTATGGGCAACCTGGCATATGAGGAAAGATTGAAGAAATTGAATATGTTTTCACTTAGATATAGAAGGCTGAGAGGAGATCTCATCGAAGTCTTTAAGTTTGTTCATGGTCAGGAACAGGCAGGGGCGTCGATTTGTATCCTTTTGCGGGGGCCATGGCCCCCTCCCCCCAATGCTGATCTTGGCCCCCCAATGTTGATTTGGGCCCCCCAATAACCCATGCTATTTTTATGCTGATAAAAAGCTAAAGGAAAAAAAAAAGAAGAAAACACTGTGTTAGGTACATATAAAACTTAGTTGATGTTAACCAGCACATTTTGTACTGAAAAAGAACAGATTTGGACTAGATAGTGGACTGAGTATCCAACTTTTGCTACGCAATTCAAAATTATGTGCAAAAGAAACAAATTAGCTAGATTTCCCTCCACTGTGGAAGGAAAACTTACAGCATACAATGTTAAGATTCGATGATGATGCATTTTAAACCATTGTCTTTTAAAAAAATGTTAAGCCACAAAACAACAATTGGATTGTCATACTGATGTTTGTACACGCCACCAATGGCAAAACCACATGCATATGAGCTTAAACAGGAAAAAATCCATTCTTAATTTCCAGTCATTGTCAAACTTGCATTGTCCAGTGAACACAATGACAATCATCATTGAGATTGTGGATATGCAAACTATAATTATCTTCAGCAGCCCACCTATCACACCATCAGCTTGATATTTACCTAGGTACCGACCTACATGCCCAATGACAATGCATGCATTAAATATTGATATGGGGAAAAACAAGAGCCATGTGTGGGAAAATCTGTCAGCTTATGATACCATGACAGAGAAAAGTCAGCAAGAAGCTGCATGGCCACTGCATTATAATTGGTATTCCTAAAAGAATAAAAAAGAAAGCTGTGGCTCACATGACTTTTAAGAAAACCTTAGTCATACTAGACCAATGCTATACAAGAAATAGCCTTGACAAGACCAGTGTCACATACGCCGCAAAAACACCATTATTAAACGCCGCAAAAATACCATTATTTTAAAAGGTACACCAAAGTTCGCATTCAACCTTGATGACGTCACATATTTTTATTCGTATATTGCAGAAATTGGAAGCATCACGCAAGTTTCAATTTCATTGTACATGGGTGGGGGAGTGATTTTTTTAGGCGTACCGGACCACAGAGGTCACTTGCGCCACCTTTGAAGCGAGTACGTTACATGTCTGACTATAAAAGCGGGTGTTTGCGATCAAGGTGCAGGCATGTGGACGTTTACGTAAAGGGAATTTTACGTTATAGTTTGTGTGATATTTTAGGCACTGAAGGCGGGGCTAGGATGGGGACATCCCCCTAATGTCTAGATGGCAGGGGCGTCGATTTGTATCCTTTTGTGGGGGCCAGGGCCCCACCAATGTTGATCTTGCCCCCCCCCCCCCCAATGTTGATTTGGGCCTCCTCAATAACATATGCTATTTTTATGCTGATAAAAAAGTTGAAGGAAAAAAGAAGGAAAACACCATGCTAGTGTTTTCCTTCTTTTTTTGGTTGGTTGGTTATTTGGGTTTACGGCCGCATTGACTGCGTTGGTCATACAGCGCCCATACAACTTTTCTTGTTCCCACCGTAAAGCACAATAATACCCAAAATTTTCCGAAAAATTTACAACCATGTTCACAACAAAAAATATAATTTTTTATTCAAAATCAGCTTAGGTTACGTTAGGCTCGGTTAGATTTCTTTTGTAAGGTTGAGAATTTTCAGAAAATAAATTAAGTGACATTTTAATTTAGTTTAATTTTGTTTTCTGAAAAGATAGGTTAGGGTAGGCTAGGTTAGGTTTTGTTCCATTAAAAAAAAAAAATATGTTTATGCTATGTTACCGAACTCAAAGCCTTTTTGGCATTATTTTGCTCACAACATGAAAAGTAAGCACAGAAAGTAAGTGGGTCCAATCATCTTAGTCACCTTCATAAACATGGTATTCTGCATATTGTTTTTTGTTTTAAAGGAAAAAGACACCTTAGACCGCAAGGTTACCAAATAATTAGCAATTTTTTGGGGAAACTATTTTGGAATTTTTTTTACAAGTTTTCCAACTTGAAAAACCTAAACTAACCTAACTTAACCAAACCTAACCCATTTGCTTGCTATATGGAGGCAAATGTGTGTACAAACTTGTCTTGTTACCACCTTAAAGCACAATAATACCGATTTGGCTAGGTTAGGCTAGTTTAGTTGTTTACCTTGGAAAAATTGTTCAATCATTTTCAAAAATAAAATAAAATCGGAAATTTTCCTTCAAAAGCAGCTGACATTAGGTTCGGGTAAGTTGGGTTCGGTTGTTCAATTTAGAAAATTTTCAGAATATATATTGCTTAATTTTTGTTTCTATTTTTTTCTCCAAAGCAGGGGTGTCGATTTGTTTCGATAGACACTAGCGCGTATTAAATGTCACAAATCGTGATGGGCGTTCCTCAGAACATCCAAAATCGTAAAATCCAAAGAAAAAATTACAGTTACAGAAATTCCAGCGCCTAAAGTCTAAATTTGAGGTTACAGTGACAAATGTGACGGAGGTAAGACATTTGTGGTGCAATTGCGCGCATCCGGAAGCCAATCTCATATGACGTCGTACTGATTCGTTTTTGTACTTCGCACCTTCTGATGTATCTGCGGATTGGTGTGATTTTAAATAGTGAATAAATAGCTTGCTGATATTTAATTCCCAAAGGAACAGTAGTTGAAGAAGTTGGCAGGTAAGCTTGAAAAAGTTCAGTCCATGCTTTTTTCTGATTTGTGCTCAGGGTTTCCATGTTAATATCACATAACTACTACGTTTGTCTTCAAGAAGAGCTGTTTTTAGTTGACTTTTATTAATATTTTCATTCCACTGCTCTTAGTGCCCTTTCTGCCCACGATTGGGGCACCTAGTGTTGCATTTCCGTCCAGGGGTTGGCACACCTTTTGGAAAATTTACAGCTTAAGGTAATTTCTGATTAATTTTTTTCCATGCAATGTTTAGGAATGTAATGAACATGATGTTACTGCTCATTTTGGTAAATTTGTGTTTTAAGGTGTTTTATGAATTCGTGGAATGTATCATTTCAATGCAATGTTTATGAATGTGACTCAGATGATGGGACCACTCATTTTCTATACAAATGCCTACATTTCAGGCTGTGAGCAAAATAACACCAACAAAAAGCTTGGAATTGGGTGACATAGGGTAAAGTATTTTGTTGTTAAATACAAAAATTCACCATAACCTAACCTAACCTAGCTTAACCTCCCCTTGGAGAAACACAACACCAAAACATCAAGTTGTAAAAATTCCAAGCAATGTATTTTTTTACAATTAAAAAATGTAACCCAACTTAACTTAATCTAACATAAGCTGCTTTTAAAGAAAAAAGATCTTTGTTTCAAATTTTGGAATAATTTTGCAAAAATGTCCAACTTAGACACTTAAACTAATCTAACATCACCAAACATAGCCCATTTGTTTGCTTTATGGAGGCAAATGTGTAATAACTTGCCTAGTTACCACCTTAAAGCACAATAATTCTGGTTAGATTAGATGGGTTAGGTATTTTCATTTGCAAAATTTCAAGAAAATAAATTGCTATATATTTTTCCAATCTTGTTTTTGTAGTTGTTTTCTCCAAGGTCAGGTTAGGCTAGGTTACGTTAGGTTATGTTGAATTTGTAATGTATTTCTTTTAATTGCTATGTTACTAACTCCGAGCCTATTTTTAATGTTATTTTGCTCACAACCTGCTCACAACCACAAGCATTTGCACAGAAACTGAGTAGTGCCATCAGCTTAGTGACATTCATAAACATTGCATTGGAAATTTAGAAAAAAAATATTAATAAAACACATAAAAGCACAAATTTAATGTCCTTTCTTCTGCAAATGCATGCCTTTCAATTGGGAGTAAAAATTACACCCAAAAAAATGGTGTGGAGTAAGAAAATATAGCATGCAAATAATGTTCAAGATGTATGATAACCTTACCTAACATAGTTCAACTTCCCATACAAGAAATTAATTGTTTTTAATTTAAATTTTCGAGGCATTTTCTCAAATATTTTCAACTTAAAAACCTAACCTAAGCTAGCTTGAACCGTTTATTATTTTTTGTAGAAAAATAATTAACACAAAATATTTACCAACAAATGATTCTTTTTATAACTTACAACAAAAGCCTAACCTAACCTGACAAACCTAACCCCTTTGTATGCTTCGTGGAGGTAAAATATGTGTAAAACTTGTCTTGTGGTTACCTTAAACTGTGATAATGCCTGGCTTTTTGGGTAATTTTTTCAGCTCATGGTACTCTCTAACTTCTTTGAATTTCTTTTTTTAATGCAGTGTTTGTTAATGTGCTGAACATGATGTAACCGCTCATTTCCTCTACAGATGCACACTTTTCAATTGTGAGGAAAAATAACATGGAAAAGTGGGCTTGGATTTGAGTAATATAGTATGAAAAATAATGCTCAGATATAAAAAAAACATGTAACATAACCTAACCTAACCTAGCCTAGACTTCCATGCAAGAAATGATTATTTTTATGCCCAATCCCCCCCCCAAAAAAATTTGTTCTCGAACATTTTCAACTTAAAAAGTCTAACATAACCTAATCTAGCTTGAACCGTTTTTGAAGACTTTTTAGTTACTAACTTACAACAAAAAGCCTAGCCTGACGCAACTAGGCAAAACCTAGCTCCTTTGAATGATTCGTGGAGGTAAAATGGGTGTAAAACCTGTCTTGTGGTTACCTTAGACTGCAATAATATCTCTTTTGTGCTACCTGGTGCACGTGATGAACCTCCATCTGCATGCTGCATGAGAGCATTGCACTTATTGCTTCACAAAGAGCAATAACATGTTGAAAGTACTATATTTTCAGGAATGGAATCCTGTGCTGATAACATTTTCTGAGTTATAAATTTGCAGATCAGATCTACATCATTTGTGTTAATAAATATGAGAAATTCATAGAAATGCATACACCGGTTTGTGGACAAGAAGTTATTCTGATGTTTTCTGATGTATTGGAAAATGACAAATT
>JAOTOM010001173.1:0-60726 GCA_034440615.1 Ashinkailepas kermadecensis
GAAGTGCCTAACCTAACAAAACTAAAATTCCGAAAGAATCGGATCTGGTTGTTCGTCTTTAATTTCTTGCGTCGACACTTTCATCTATTTGTTTACAATATCATATTAGGCACCTTGATGATGGCATTAAGCAGAACGTTGGTGTACTTTCTGGAAATATATCATCTTGCGCCATTGCAGTCTGTACTTAACTTTCCCAGTTAACTAATAACAATATGTCTGAGGATGCATAAGACCAGATAACGATCGATACGACACGAAATCTACCTACTACGCAGGGGTTTTCAAGACGGCCTGTTCATCCGATTCTTTCGGATATTTAGTCGGTACCTTTCGCCAGCCTGTAGTAGGTGGTAGATGTATTACTCACGTGTCTATCGATAAATTTAAAATACTCTGTTTCATATAATTATTTTTTAATCATACTTGTCACCCTGATGAAGGTATTCGGCCGAAACGTTCGTGTACTTTCCTCGAATATATCATCTTGTGCCACTGCAGTCTGTGCTTAACTTGTCCAGTAACCAATAACAATATGTCTGAAAGTGCATACGGCCGGAGGTAAACGATCGATATGACACAAATCTACCTCCGACGCAAAATATTCAAGACGAACAACCAGATCCGATTATTTCGGATATTTGGTCTGTGTCTTTCGTCAGCCTGTAGTAGGTGGTATATGTAGTGTCACTTGTCGATCGGGCAATTTAAAACACTATGTCTTATATATTTTTTTTTAGATATCAAACTTGTAACATTGATGAAGGCATTAAGCTGAAACGTTGGTGTACTTACCTAGAATATATAATCTTGTGCCATTGCAGTCTGTATTTAACTTCTCCAGTTAACAGTTTTGAAGGACTTAGCTATATTTTAAATGATATGTTTCCCCTACGGTAGCTTTTCACATTCACTTTACATACATATTCACATGCGCCCGTTTCGACACCTCGCATGTCATGAAAAAAACATTATTTCAATGAATGCTTTTAACATTGCATTAGTACCACTTTTCGAAATCTTTCGAGTTGCCCCTAGGATCACTACAATAACACTGAGGGAGAGATAAAAGTAATTTATCCACACATTAAAGCGAAGTTGGCGAGATTAGCTCTTTCAAACAGTTTTTCCTGACATCCATTCAGTTAACAAACATTTCAAACAGGTCCATTGCAATGATCAAAATGCTTAACTAATCGTACTCACCCTAGGTTAAGTGAAAAAAAAAAACATTACTTCGACTTTTATTGAGAGGTATTCTAGAGGGCAAGGAACTAAATGAGACAAAACCATAAGATCCAACTAGCAAGGAGTCACGTGAGAAAGCCTAAACGTGGTCCGCTGTCAGTGACAGAAAAACAGCAACGCAGACCAGACGAGAAAAACACGCAATAATACCCATCATCACACAACGGCGCCATGACTCCCTCTCCTACCCGCAACTGGACTGTACACAATCACACCTAAATACCTAAATGGGTTGAATACCATTGTTTTTTTCTTCTGCAGCTGGTGTAGTCGCCTGGGAGGGGTCGAAATTTTGTCGGCACGTGAGCCAGTGCTCGGCTGAGTGGGCAAGTGTCGCCACGCCCGTATTCGAGAGCCGCCACCTGTTCCCTTAGGCGGACACTTTCTTCTGCCGGTTTCTCCAATATAGGAGGCGCTCACTGTTAGCAGTTTTGTATACAACCCTCTTACAGTTTGTTTCGAATTGGGTCCTTGAGCCGAGAGGAGTAAGCTCCTCAGGGTGGGTTTTGAGCCGTGGGCAACATGAATGTTGTGCTTAGCCAGCGTGCGACTTATTCGCTCGCTAACTCCCTTTTTTGTAGGTGATACTAATATGCCTAAGGTTCTCTCCTTCGGTAGCAGGTTGTTGGGCTGTGGGGCCAGGCTGCTGGACTGCAGGGTCAGACTGCTGGACTGTAGTGGCAGAATGTTGGACTGTAGTGGAAGAATGTTGGACGACAGGTTGCTGGTTCAAACGCAGAGACCGCCTCTGGACCCTGAGTTGCGGCTGGGCCATGGCTGGAATACAGGCTGCTGCTGGAACGCCGGTGGCTGCCGGACCTCAGACCTGCTGCACCACAGGTTGCTGTCGAGCGTCCATTTGCTGCAGGGGCGGCCAAGGAAATATGCCGGTTTGTGTGGCTGTTGTTGTTTTCGACATGGCTCGACCGATAAACCCGCTTGGTACCCGTTGTCCCGCAACACCTGCTGGATGTGTTGTTTCTCCGAGATCATGGCCTCCTCGCTTCAGATTGCGATGACTCGGCGCGTCCAACATTGGATGGTTGCGGGACTTAATGCTGGCGACGTGGTGGGAGTTGTATTTCGAATGGTCAGCAGCCACCCATGGCCCCGGTAAATCCAGATGGCGTTTGAACTAGCAACCTGTCGTCCAACATCCTGCCATTACAGTCCAGCCGTCTGACCCCGTAGTCCAGCCTCACCCCACAGCCCCACACATAAATTTCCTGGCCCTGAAAATGCATTGGTTCAAATACCAATCCCCAGGCACATAATGAGATACAAATGTACATTTGTTGAGGGTTCAGGTTCACTTACATATAGTATGCATATATATATATATTATTTTGGATGAAAACCATAAGCCTGCATCTGTCAACCCATTATTAAACTCAGTCATAGGTGGTCATATTTACAGATGGTTTTCCACTTTCCTTACCAAACTTCCTTGGCACTTGCATACCTACTATGAGGAGGAACATAAACAAAATCAGGAGCCCAAAGACCAGACCACACCAAACAAAATCTGGTCAGACCAAGCCTGGTTTTGGAATAGTTAGGTTCGGGACCAGTTCAACATACCAGTACAAATTGAATGCACTGGCAGATCCAGAAAGCTGGCGTTTAGTTGCTCTCCAATTCTTCGGATTGGTCATCAAATGTTTCTAGTTTTGTATAACTTGTGATCGCAGGCCAATTTGCTCCAAACCGGGCTGTTTGGGGTGTGGGCATGGCTGAGATGCCCCCCTAGATCCGCTAGTGAATGGATGGTAATTACAGAGGTGACCATTTGTTTATTGGGTGGTTTACGACGCACTTTATGCAAGAACCACGCGAAAGCCCAGTCTAAGAGCCAAATGGTGCTGACACTTTTGTAGTTGAGCTTTCGGTCCTTGCATTTCCCACCTCTCGTACCTATCTAAGCAGGCAGGTAACTTTCTCCTACCCCACAATGCTGCACAGTCCCTTAATTTCAGGAATTAATGGAAACGTTTTGTGTGAAAACATGTCCCGATGTAGCTCAAAGGTGAACTTACATTGCAAGGGGGCAGGGGGCAGTCGCCCCCTGCCGTGAAACTGGGGGCGGCGCCCCCCTGAAATTTGAGGAGGCCCCTATCCGCAAATGCACAGCAAAAAAGGTGAGCAAGGAGGCCGACGGGACAGAATATCATGCTGTCAATGAGGCCTCAAGACTGACGAGGCCACCAGGAAATATCATCAGGTCTCTATAAGAGACGTAGAACAGAGATTGGGAGGAGGCCCCCAGGACGAAAAGGAGGCCCCCAGGACGAAAAGGAGGCCCCCAGGACGAAAAGGAGGCCCCAAGACGTAGAACCGAGATTGGGAGGAGGCCCCCAGGACGAAAAGGAGCGCCCCGGGACAAAAAAGGAGGCCCCCAGGACGAAAAGGAGGCCCCAAGACGTAGAACAGAGATTGGGAGGAGGCCCCCAGGACGAAAAGGAGGCCCCCATGACGAAAAGGATGGGAGGCCCCAGGACGAAAAGGAGGCCCCAAGACGTAGAACAGAGATTGGGAGGAGGCCCCAAGACGAAAAGGCCCCAGGACGAAAAAGGAGGCACCCAAGGACGAAAAGGAGGCCCCAAGACGTAGAACAGAGATTGGGAGGAGGCCCCCAGGACGAAAAGGAGGCCCCAAGACGAAGAAGGAGGCGCACCCAAGGACGAAAAGGAGGCCCAAGACGTAGAACAGAGATTGGGAGGAGGCCCCCAGGACGAAAAGGAGGCCCCCGGGACGAAAAAGGAGGCCCCCAGGACGAAAAGGAGGCCCCAAGACGTAGAACAGAGATTGGGAGGAGACCCCCATGACGAAAAGGAGGCCTCAAGACGTAGAACAGAGATTGGGGAGGAGGACGAAAAGGAGGCCCCCAGGACGAAAAGGAGGCCCCCGGGACGAAAAGGAGGTCCCCAGGACGAAAAGGAGGCCCCAAGACGTAGAACAGAGATTGGGAGGAGGCCCCCAGGACGAAAAGGAGGCCTCCAGGACGAAAAGGAGACCCCATGACGAAAAGAATGCACCCACGGACGAAAAGGAGGCCCCAAGACGTAGAACAGAGACTGGAAGGAGGCCCCCAGGACGAAAAGGAGGCCCCCCAGGACGGAAAGGAGGCCCCAGGACGAAAAGGAGGCACCCAAGGACGAAAAGGAGGTCCCAAGACGTAGAACAGAGATTGGGAGGAGGCCCCCAGGACGAAAAGGAGGCCCCCGGGACGAAAAGGAGGCCCCAGGACGAAAAGGAAGGCACCAAGACGTAGAACAGAGATTGGGAGGAGGCCCCCAGGACGAAAAGGAGGCCCCCAGGACGAAAAGGAGGCTCCCAGGACGAAAAGAAGGCCCCCAGGACGAATGACGCAGTCTATGCGCCCCTACACTCCAACAATCAACCAACCAACCCCAGGACGAAAAAGATGCACCAAAGGACGAAAAGGATGCCCCCAAGACGTAGAACAGAGATTGGGATGAGGTCCCCAGGACGAAAAGGAGGACTCCAGGACGAAAAGGAGGCCCCCAGGACGAAAAGGAGGCCCCTAAGACGTAGAACAGAGATTGTGAGGTGGCCCCCAGGACGAAAAGGAGGCCCCCAGGACGAAAAGGAGGCCACCAGGACGAAAAAGGAGGCCCCTAAGACGTAGAACAGAGATTGTGAGGTGGCCCCCAGGACGAAAAGGAGGCCCCCAGGACGAAAAGGAGGGGGAAAAGGAGGCCCCCAGGACGAAAAGGAGGCCCCAGGACGAGAGGACGAAAAGGATGCCCCAGAACGCAAAGGAAGCCCCCAAGACGTAGAACAGAGATTGGGAGGAGGCCCCCCAGGACTAAAAAGGAGGCCCCAGGACGAAAAGGATGCCCCTAGAACGAAAAGGATGCACCCAAGGACCAAAAGGAGGCCCCTAAGACTTAGAACAGAGATAGGAAGGTAGCCCCCAGGACGAAAAAGGAGGCCCCAGGACGAAAAGGAGACCCCAGCACGAAAAGGAGGCCCTCAGGACGGAAAGGATGCCACCGAGACGGGCAAGAAGCCACCCAGGTTAGACGAAAAGGCTTCCGATGGGTGGCAGGATATTCTTAAGTTGGAAAACGAGGCCCCCAAGACGGAAGAGGATGCCCCTGCAATATAAAATTAAGACCTGATAGGGGAGACTTCTCCGGACGCAATAGGGGCCCCAAGACGGGTAAGAAGGTCTGCGCAGGAATGAGAGAAGGCCACCGAGACCAGCCAGATGAGGCCCATATTTTGGAAGAGGAGGAACCTGGAAGAGAAGATCTAGGACTAGGACGCAAAAGCACCCTGCTAAGAGGATAATGAGGCTCCAGACACAGATAAGGAGGCCCCCATGACGTGAGAGGAGGCCCCTAATTTGAAAAAGGAGTCACCTAGGAGAGGGTAGGAGTCCCCAGAAATCAAGAGAGTGTCAAAAATGGCACGGAGGCAACCAGGATTGCAAAAGAGGCTCCAACACCGGAAAGGAGGCCCCAGCATATGAGAGGAGGCCCTAAGACGGAAAAGGAAGCCATTGGATATGAGATGAGGTTTCGGGGACGCAAAAGCAGGCCTCAAACGGGTGAGGTTCCACCGATATAGAAAAGGATGATCCAGAGACGTGGCAGGAGGCACCTAATTCGGAAGAGAACGACACAAGATTGGAAATGAGACCCCATGATGAACGAGGAGTCCCCTAAAATAGGAGAGAAAGGCCATTGGATAAGAGAGATGGCTCCCAAGCGGAAAAGAAGGCTCGAAGACCGCTAAGAAGGTCCCCGGGAAATAACAAGGCCACTAAGATAGGAAAGGTTGCCAGTAATTTGGCAGAGGAGGCGCCTGGGAGAGAAGAGGAGTCCACCAGGAGATAAGAGACCACCCCTAAGATGGGTAAAGATCGAATCCAGAGCGCAGAGCAGGAGGGCCCCAAGACGTGAGAGGAGGCCCCTAATTTGAAAAAGAAGGCCTCTAGAAGAGAAATGAGGCACCTGCCGGACTCGAGAAGGAGTAGGTCTCCAGGACCAAATGAGGTCCCGAAGACCGGAAAGAGTTCCCAGGAAATGAGGGGAGGCCCTTAAGATGGGAGTGATAGCAGGTATGGAAGGAGGTGAGGTTTCCAAAATTGAAGATCCCTCAAGACGGGTAAGGCTTTGCCAGGATAAAGGAGGAGGCACACGAGGCGTGGCAAGAGGCCCCTAATTTGGCAGAAAATGCCCCTCGAAGATGAGAGGAAGCCCCATGCCATGTTAAAGGGGCCCCAGAATGCAAGAGGAGGCCCTCCAAGACGGGAGAGGAGGACCATTGAATATGGAGGAGGGTAGGACACACAAGGAGACATCGAAAACCGGTAAAAAGGCTCTAGGAAATGAGACGACGCGACAGTAGGCCTATAATTTGCAAGAAGAACCCCCTAAGAAATAGCAAGAGTCGAGTCTGGGTATTTTAAAATCACGATATGGGCCCCAAAAGATCCGGCCGGGGCCCCCGCAAATTACGCTGAGCCTGGGGTACCAAAAATTCACGCCCGGACCACGAAAATCATGCCAGGGGCACGACAGGTCGTACCGTGCCCCAACAGTCTCATTGGGACCAAGACAAAAGAAGCCGGAGCAACGAAGAACAATCCGGACATGGATAATCACTCTGGGGGCCGAACAATGACGCCAAAAGCCTCCAAAACGCATTGGACCCCAAAAAGTGTCGAGGCCGCTATAGCTGGCGCTAGGGATCCAAGAAATTGACGTCGGGGCCCGAAAGATCACATTGGACCCAAAAAAGTCGCGTCACAGCCCTTGAAAATCACACTGGAGACCCAGAAGGTCGCGCCGGGGCCCCAAAAGTTGCAGCTGCCCCCAAAATCAATTTTAACCCGAATGTCACTCTGGGAAAAAAAAACTCCTTCAGTGGCCGCAGTGCTATAGCAAAGGGGCAAATGCCCCCTCCATCCTGAGAGGGATAAGCTCCCAAGAATCGTGTCGGGGCCTCAAAATCGCCCTGGGGCCACCAAAATTCGCGTCGGTCCACCAGAATTCGCGTATGGGTCTCCAAATAAATACGGCGAGCCCCGGAAAACTCGCTCCGAGGCCCGAAAAATTGCGACAGGAACCGCCAAAATCGCGTTGGGGCCACAGCTAAATATAACGCATCGCACAAACTCGAACCGGGCCCCCCAAATATCGCGCTTGGGACCCACAATTCCCATCGGTAGTCCCGTCGAGGCTCTAAAAAATTGCCGTCTAGGGCCACACGTAAGCACAGTGTGACCACAAACACAAACACAAATCAAGCTGGAGCCCTCCAAAATAAGGATTGATTCCAACAACTAAATGCCCAGGTAAAAAAAATGGCTCTGGAGCACCGAACATATTATCAGATGCCTTCACAAATTGCGTACGGCACCGAAAAACAAACCGGATCTCGAACATTCGAGGTGGGATACAAAAACATGGCGCCAAGGGCTCGAGAAATCCGGCCGGGATTCGGACTTTTAAGAAAATCAGAATAGTTTCACAAAATCGTATTGAGCCCAGAAAACTGGGGTTGGGTCTCCGGAACCACGCGCCTGGGTGCGATAAGCCACTCTGGGACCTAGAAACATCGTACCGAAGCCCCAAAATTGTACTTGGGCCCCACAAGTGTGCGTCAGAAGCCCAAAATAAACACATCGGGACCCTAAGAGCACAACGGGGGCCGAAAATACAACTGACCCTCCAAAGCGCACAGTCTCACAAAAAGCGACAGGGCCTTAACACATGCGTTGCAGCCATAAATATACATACCGGGAGGTCTAAAAAATACACCGGAAGCTCTCAAGGCACACAGGGGTCATGATAACGCACAATAGCCTGAAAAGGTGGTTGGGGCCGCAAAAGGCAACATGGTTCCAAAACAAACAAAAAGACCGGGCGCTAAATAAACACATCGGGATCTTCGAAAACGCCCTGACACGTCAAAAAAATCCTCGGTGCACAAAAATTCAACAAACCCTAAAACGAGCATGGGGTTCGAAAATGCTTTAGGCCCCTAACAAAAATGGCTTGGAGCCATAATACACAATCATAGACCAAGAAAGACGCAACGGGTCCAAAAAAGAACGCCGAGGCTTGGCCTCGGTTCGGTATCAAATCTGGGAGGATAGCAGCAAAGATATGAAGTGCATCAAAGCTCAGCGGAAACCGCATTTCATAGCTACCAGAAAATGTGGGAAGTAGGAAACTAATGATCGAATTTAATCAATCGACTTTTCGAAGCGAACGCCCATGCGAATCATTCCATCACGCCAAATATGGCGCAAGTGTATCATGTGGCAGCAATTAGCAAAACGCAGAAGGCCTAGCAGAAACCATAGCATCGCACGAAGTGTGGCGAATGCACCGAATACGAAAATGGGTGTGCACGTGCACTGACGTTGCCGTCGTGGCGACCGGGTGCTATGAACTGGAATGCCTGAAATTGTAAAATTTTGTATTTTAAAGTGGTGGGTAATACATTTTACTTTGAAGTTATGGGCCTAATACATCTTCTAAACCCTGCTCGTTTTAGGGCTTTGTTGTGTTTTTTTTTGTGCACCGATAATTTTTTACGTGTCGGGGCGTTTTCGAAGATCCCGATGTGTTTATTTAGCTCCCGGTCGTTTTGTACGTTTTGGAACCATGTTGCCTTTTGTGGCCCCAGCCTCTTTTCCAGGCCCTTGTGCGTTCTCATGGCCCCTGTGCGCCTTGCGAGCTTGCAGTGTATTTTTCTTAGAGCTCCCGGTATGTTTATTTAGGGCTGCAACGCATGTTTTAGGACCCTATCGCTTTTTGGGAGACTCTGTGCGCTTTGGAGGGTTAGTTGTACTTTCTGGCACCGTTGTACTCTTAGGGTCCCGCTGTGTATATTTGGGGCTTCTGACGCACATTTGTGGGGCCCCAGTATGATTTTGGGGCTTCGGTGTGAGTTTTTCTGGGTCCCAGCGCGACTTATCGCGCCCAGGCGCGTGGTTCCGGAGACCCAACGCCAGCTTTCTGGGCTCAACGCGATTTTTGTGGATCTTTTCTGTTTTTTTTTTTAAAAGTCCGAATCCCGGCCTGATTTTTCGAACCTCTGACGCCATGTTTTGCATCCCACCTCGATTTTTCGAGATCCGGTCTGCTTTTCGGTGTCATACGCAATTTTTGAAGGCATCTGGAAAAAAAATGTTCGATGCAACAGAGCCATTTTCCTGACCCGGACATTTATTTGTTGTAATCTCTCCCTTTTTGGAGGGCTCCAGCTTGATTTTTTGGGATACCGATCCGGGTTTGTGGTATAGGTGTAATTTCAGCAGTGTGAGGTAACTTAAAAGGGATACCAAAAGAAAACCTTAGAAATGAGTGGTGGAGTTAGGGTTGAAATCCGACCAATCAGAAACCATAGTGGTAGATTAGGCCCCTCCACAGGACAATTTAGTTGATGACTAATTATATTATTTCGAAATGTACCCTTTGACAAAATAGCGGTCGAAATCCAAGGCCTTTTTAATGGGCGTAGGTGCCCCCCCCTGCAAATCCGTTTGCCCCATCCTGCTTGACGCAAATATAGGTACTCCACTGGTCCCTCAATAATTTTCCGAAACATACGCCCATGGGGAAAAGCCAACATTGAGGGGACAAATTACCCCTCATAAGCATACAATACAACATCCGTGCCCCATATGAAATGGGATGAATGATGTTTTTAAATGCATTTTCTTCCAACAAACTTCTTTTCTGTTATTACAGCCTGCATGATTAGAGCTTCCCAGCTTCCATACCTTCTCAACGTCATTTACAAAACGGTACAGCACAGCGAAAACGATGGGCGTGACGGCGTGGAATTTGAAGGCTTGGATTATGTATGTACTGACATTGTTGCATTGTTGCATTGTCATTTATGCATTGGTGTTCAATGCTTGTTCTTGCCGTGAATTTATTCGCTGAGGATATATTTTAGCTCGTGTGACAGTTGCCTTGCAGCCAGCACCAAATGTTATAAAAATAAACAAATTCCTAAGATGACGCTAAAAAAACAATGCAATCCACTTCTCGTTGTCACCTTTACGAAATTGTCGTCCTTGGACTGAGAAATGGTCGTTCAAGCTTTGCTTATGACATCAAGCTGGTGAGAATAAATAACAGTAGTGATGAATCTAGCTATATTCAGTTAGACTTCGAGGACTTAAAAGTGGGTTGATCAATGGCAGATATCTGTAAGATATGCTTTGCACCAGCCCGCCAGCTCGCTGCAATCTAAATGCCAGCGGGAAGATTCGAGAAAGCATTGAGACGTTGGTTTGTTTTTGGCACTGATGTATTTATTCAAATATTACTTATTTATACCCTGGTATGGCCCAGTTTTCAGCGAAAATGATTAGTGCTATTGCGTTTTGAGTAAATGATGCACCATGCCAAGAACAAACAAAAAACCAATATGAAATCATGTTCCCCATTCTCGAACCATAGTATAAGAGCCTAAAAACAATATGGGACCCTAACACAATGGAGGCCCCTTCCGGGGAACAGGAGGCCCCCTTTCGACCTTGCCCCCCTGGAAGAATTTTGTGGCCACGCCACTGCTCAAAGTACAATACACTCAACATTCACAAGTACAATACACGTTCGTTCAATTAGCGCACAACTGCCGTAAAACCGGCGCATATTATGCAGCTAAAGCGCAATATATAGCAATATTTACCAAAGGCTTTCTCATTCATAAGTATTTGATAAGAGTGATAAAGTTATTTCAAGTTGAAGACGTGAATCTGAACTTAAATTGTATAATTACGAGTCACCCATGCATTTTTTGTGTACAAATTTTAATGTTATGATTTTCCAGGCGATGAGAGCGTTGTTTTGTACGAAAATATTCATATAACACCTTCCAGTTCTACTCAGGTGAGGCACTGCCTTAAATGCCTTAATGGGCGTACCGCCCGTGGTGACTTAGCTCTATCCTTTATTTTTTCCTCTCCTGGCTTTCACAGGAGCTTCCCGGCTACGTCTCGGTTGATCCTCACGGACAACTTGAACAATTCCAGCTAACTTTAAAAAAAAAAAAAATGAAATGCGCAAGAACGAAATAGCTAAGCCCGACACGAATAGAAACAACTTAAGCCTGATAAATTTTCGAAATATATTAGCGTCTGCCATTAATCAAGGGCACTGTTCAGTTGCCAGCTCAGTTATTATTATGTTCTGTATATATTATATTATTAATTACTGGAAAGCTACCTTTGAAGCACAGTTTTCACCGTGCGTTTGCCAAATTATACTACACCATAAACACCTACGGAGAGAAGTACAACATCGCGTATATATAGTACAAGACTAATGTTATTTTTGTGAACACAAAGGTAAGTAAAATAGTACAAATGACAGGGGAAATAATGCACTACTTGAATAGTACAAATTAAGGCAAAATAATCACAGAAATAAGAGAAACAATACAGGGAAAAGAAAATGCAACACATGTCGTGAATTCTGCCGCACAAATAATTTGCACCCCAAAATTAGGTATCGCATCGAACTTATTAACGTACAAAAATTATTACATTAGAGCACGCTAATGCATTTCAATGAAATGAAATCCGTGAGCAACACAAGTTCTCCTTCAAGGGTATGGATTTACTTTGCTCATAATAGTGCACAGGATACCGATTTATCTTATTTACACTTATTTATCTTATTTATACTTATTTTTTTACATATTTAAGCTACCTATTTATCAATTGGTGGATAATTGCATCCATTTTCAGTTTTTTTATCGATTGACTTTAGCAGGCCCTGCATATTTCAAGGGTGATCTCCCGCAGGGTTAGGGTTCTGGGTATGTCAAGCGTCAGAGGTGTTGAACAGTTAGGTATGGGGTGGATAGACAGCTTTAACAATGCAATTTTACCACCCATGCATTCACCTATTTAGCATCTCATTTTCAATCCTGACACAAGCTCATACAAGCTGCAGTCACCATGCAGTCATGTGGTCAAATCCAAATCTACACATTGTTCTGCAGTTTCCCATAGCTGAAGTTGAAGCATTACTGGTGATGGGCAGATGACCAAGTTGCTGGTATTCGACCCCATTGGATCATAGGGTCAATATGAAGTGGCACCTATAGTCAAAGTTTCTGAGCAGAGTTCCTGACTGCAATGGCTATGAAGTGCCCACGGATGAGAACTTGAATCGAAAATGGTGGTGCTAATTTGATTTGCTGAGCAAATGGAGGTCTTTGCCTGCTTGTATCTGTATTTTTGGGGGGGAATTTCCGCCAAGATTTGGAGAATTTATAGGTTCATCTATCATTTGAAAGTGCATTTTCTCAAAACAAGCCATGAAACTCCTTCCTGATTGGCTTTGACGTCTAGTTTTGTCTCCCATTCCTGCTATGCTGAAGTCCCCCAACAATAGAGTTATCCCATGCACTCTCCTATTTATCTATTCCTGCATCAACCTGTCAGTGTTTTCATGCTGGTCAGGTGGTCTATAGAATGCCTCAATCCTTCACCTTGTTTAATTCTTCAGGATGATATTTAACCACAAGAATTCTACTCCTTCGCTATGCACTCTATCCTCTATGGTATGACCTTTCATTACTTGCCTGACATACAAGAGTATCCGCCTCATATACTTGACTTCCTTTGATGAACATGCATGCTGTAACCTGTCAGTTCAAATTCCGGCAAGTTATCTCCAAAATTGTTTTCATTAATCCATGCCTCAGTTATGCATATCAAATCTAGCTTTTCAGACCATATCTATTCATGATGTTTTCCCATTTGTGATGATAACACTTCTGGCATTTACATGAAACATGATGCACTATTTTTCCTTGCTTTGAATGCTTCTCAATGTATAATCTATATCTCCCATGAACTGACTGGCTTCTATGCACTGAACATCTTGTAAGAGCCTCCTCATACCCATTGCTCAGCAATTCCACAGTTGAAAGGACTCCATCAATATCTTGACTAAAATAATGCATGCGAGACAAATATGGTGCATTTCATTGCCATTCTTCAATATTTGTTGTCTGTTTTCCATTTATCTTCACATTCTTCTGCCCTGTTGATGTTCATGTTCATTCTCTCCTCACCAGTCTGCACTAGTGCAGTTTTGCACACCAGCTCCTACAGTGGTGTGCATCAGCCTCTTACATTCGCACCAGCATGCCCCATCAGCATATCTATGCTCGCCACAGGATCTTGTTAAGATTGCCACGCCTTGCAATCTTTGAGATAAGCAGGTGTGATTTCACAAAAAGTATGTCTTCACGAAGCCGATAGAGAAAGGAAAAGCGAATGGCATGTTCATCATGTGGTAATGCTGGATGTCACATAGGTTCTGCACAGGGTTGGGAAAATAGGTTCTTCCTTGATTTTTGGCATCCAGAACATTATCCTCTCCAGACAATTATCCTCTCATTTTTATCATTCAAAGATTGAATGGTACTGTTTTAAATGAACTGAGATGTGATAATGTGCTGACGATTCACTGGAAAGTGCAAGCTGAGCTTCTGATATCATAGGTTGGAAGAAAAGTATAATCTCCATATTTGACTACCACAACATTTTTCCCTCCACTTCGAGGATTACAAAGCAGAAATATAACCCTGGTGCTGTATGTGCTTGCAGGTGCTACATATACTTTCTAGTCTTTTGATATAATCTAGATGTTCTGATGCCATTGTTGCAGACAGGTTATGAACTCCATTTTTAGAACAAGATCACATTGATCATGCTAATTTACCAGGCAATGACCAAAAAGACACTTTATAGGAGAACCACAACCCTCTTTAATCGTGCCCAGATCTGCACTCGTAAATAACTGATTTTAAAAAGTGAAAAGTTTTTTTTTCTCGGACAAGCAATACGACAGATCATGTTTGAACAGTTATCTGACATTGATACTGGAATAGGTGTAATTGGTTTAAAATGTTGTGAATGTGGCGACTCTAGATAATTAGAGTTTGAATACAGTGATATCGTTTGTGAAAACGATTGGTAGTCCTCTTAAGTAGCAGTTGTAGGGCTGAATAGCATTGCAAACTGTGTTTGATTCAGTTTACTTCATGGCTTTAATGGTTAATGGATACAGATCCAGGTGGCCTTCCAATTGAGTAATACATGTTGCATGCTACATAAAGTGTGCAAATTATTGCTGCTGTTTGGGCACTACCAAAGTGATGCAAAACAACGCTCATTTCTCATGGTTATACACGTATAAAAATGTGCCTTCCTTGAATCAATAATTCAGCATTTTGGCAAAATTTCCTCACATTTAGCTCATGCCGACTCAAACTGTCTCTCATGCAAATCCATGACCACTGTGAATAGTTTTCATGGGCTGCAGGAGCAGCATAGGTGCTCATGATAATTAAGTCATGTGCATGGATGACACGTTTTCATGACGTAATTCCGATGTTTGAATCAGGGTTAAAAGAAGAAGTCTACCAGGAAGGAAGTGGCTGTCCTGTGATGTCCTTTGCTATATGCATTCAAGAGCTGTTTCATATTTTTTTATCCACCTTCCCTGAACTTTCTCCAAGAAACTGAGAACAATTACATAAACTGTATCCCACAAACCAAGTTTTTACTCCATGACGATTTGGTAAATATTCTCGTCACAGGCCGAATTCAAGTAAATAATTATCTTCGCTTGGGCATCAGAAGCAAGTACAAATAATTTCTGCTGTCGTCCATGAAGGATGCAAATGGAAGATACCATTGTTTCGCAACAACAGGAATTCAGCCGTCTAGCCAGATATTGGGTTTGTATAGTATCCAAAAGGAATTTTATGCATGCAGCTGATGAAAATAGATGTGTTTCTATCACATTCATGATTGATTCCTGGATAAATATTTCATAGGCCAGTGAATACGTCATTAAACCACAACATTTTTGTCTCAATATGTAGACATTTGTCTCATTATGTATCATCTTTCACCCAACTTAAAATGTTTTCATTTAATGATGCAGAACCGTTCTGAGTGCAGGTTGCAATAACAGTTTTCCCACAAAGACACCAACACCTACCTATTTATTCATGATACCACCTATTCATGGTTTGCCTGACATTATGTATGATTATCATGAGGGATGGAGTTTCCTATGCTTTTGGTGGGGCCTTTGCCCCAACATCCTTGCCTTAATCCTACAAACTTCTTGCTTTCTTCACATGTGACACTATGGGAGGTCCCCGCCAACCACGTCAGCAACACTTATTTCCTCCATGCACTGTTCCTCACCAATAATTTGCAAACTTCTCAACCCATGCCAGTGGCGAACCTAGGATTTGCGCTGGGGTTGGGACGTATTTGGAGGGGGGAAACTACCCAATTTTTTTTAGTCTCCGGAATTCGACCACTATTTTTTTTCAAAGGCCCTTTTTGACTTTTGATTAAAAATAAAATAATTAGTGACCAACATAATTGTCCTGTGGAGGGGGCCAATCCACCACCATCGTTTCTGAGGTATCAGATTTCAATCCTAACTCCCTCCGTCCTGTTCGAAGGATTTTCGTTTGGTGTCCCTTGATAAGTCACCCCACACTGCTAAAATTACACTTGTACAAATCACCCAAAAATGAAATTTTCCAATTTCAGGCATTCCGGCTAATAACGTCCGGTCGCCAAAACTCCAACGTTTAGACAAAGGTACACCTACCTACCTACCTTGCGCATTCCGCACATTCGCCACACAACGTGCGATTCTCGGGTTTCTGCTAGGCCTCAGACGTTTTGCTAATTGCTGTCACATGACAGTATTGTGCCATATTTGACGTGTGGAATGTTTCGCTGGGGAAAATTCGATCAATTCAATTCGATGACTAATTCTCTTCTTCCCATATTTTCGGGTGGCTAAAAAAATCTGGAGACCCGCTGAGCTTTGATGCACCTCATCTAGACTCTTTCGCGATTCTTGGTAGCCCACCCCTTCAGGAGGTGACGTTTTCCTCTTTGCTACGCCACTGCGGCTGCTCAACGAGTTTTTTTTTCAGCCGATGGCACCCTCCAGAGTAGAAAAGCCTTTCGAATAATTTTTTCTGGACCTGTTTCTTAGTTTTCCGATGTTCGGTTCGATTCGATGGTGTCCCCTTGTTATTTTTTTTGGGGGGGGGGGGGGGTCGAATTCTACTTGTTATGAGCCCCTGCGCGATATTTATAGGCCCCGGCACGATTCTTTGGGCTCCTGGTGAGTTTTTTGAGTTTTTTTGTGTGCTCCAACACGTTTCTTTTCGGGGGCCCGACGCGTTATTTTTCTTTCGGGAACTTGACGCATTTTTTTTGTGGCCGTAGTGTGACATTCCGGATATGATTTTTTTTTAAAGCCAGGTGCGATTTATGGGGCTCCGGCGCGACTTCTTGGCCCACAGTGAGATTTTCAAGGGCAGCGGCGTGCAATTTTTGGGCCTAAGTGCGATTTTGGGGGCCCCTTAACCTGTTGGGATCCCTAGCGCGAGTTTTGGTAGCCTGGACACGTTTTTTTGGGGGGGGCCAAGACATTTTGGGGACTTTTGGAGCGATTGTTGGGACCCCAGATTGTTTCTCTATGTCCCGACTGTTTTTGTTTGTTGTTGCCCTGGCTATATTTTTTGGGTGGTCCCGATGAGAGTTTTGGGGCTCCGGTGCGACCTGTCCAGACCTTAGCGTGATTCTCAGGATCCCGGCGAGGCCTTTTGGTCTCCCCAGGCTCAGCGTGATTTACAGGGGCCCCGGCACGACCCATTTGCACCCCCAGCGTAGATTTTCAGGGGGTTAGGTGTGAACTTTCGAGGCCCCCAGCATGATTTTTAGGGGCTCCGGTTCGACTTTGTGGTGCCCCAGCGCAATTTCCAGGACCCCGGCCGGATCTTTTGGACCCCAGCGTGATTTTCTGAGGCCCAGTCCGTCTTTTTAGGGCCACAGCGTTATTTTCAGGTGCCCCGGCGATACTTCTTGAGACCCCAGCGTAATTTTCAGAGGCCCCGACTCGATGTTTTGAAGCCCCAGCGTAATTTGCGGTGGCCCCGGTGCGACTTTTTGGAGCCCCAGCGTTATTTTTATGGGCCCGGAACGATTTTTGGGCCCCCAAATGTGATTTTCATGGGACTTGGTGCGATTTTGGGAGCCCCGAATGTCATTTTCAGGGCCCCTGTGCAACTTTTGGGGGCCAAAATATGATCTTCAGGGGCCCAGTGACATTTTTTTCGCGGACCCAGCGGTATTTTTAGGGGCCCAGTCCCACTTTTTGGAGACAGATGGCTTTTTTTAGAGGCTCCTGAACGATTTGTTTGGCCCCCAATGTGATTTTCAGGGACCTTGGCGCGATTCTGGGAACCCAGCATCACCTTCAGGGATCCCTGCTGGACTTTTTGGGGCCACCAATGTGATTTTTATGGATCCTGGCGCAATTTTTGGTGGCCCAGCGGGATTTCCAGGGAGCCTGGCTCAATTTTTCCGAAGCCCGACGCGATTATTGGGGGCCCATCAACCCCGGAGGGCAACTTTTGGGCATGGAAACGTAAGGGCAACTGGGGGGGGGGGCCTTCCCCCAATGCCCCCCACCCTTCGGTACGCCACTAACCCATGCTTATCATTGGTATGAAGTTTGTGATGGTGACGCACACATCCCAGTCACGCACCTTTCCAACCTGGTGATTCTTGCAATTTGGTAAAATGGTAAGAATGAAAAAGACATTCACTCCATTATATTCATTTAACTAACACCTTTTCTCTGCTTACTGGCAATTTATACATGCTAGTTAAATGGACTTACGTGTATGGCCCCACTCCTGGCCCCACTCCTGGGGTGGCCCTGACGATTTTGGCCCCACTCCTGACGATGGCCCCTGGCCGAAACGTTGAGTAATAAGTATAATCCTTAACGTTACTTTTGATGTCAACTCAGCACCTCCTGGTATATTGAAGGTCGTATGCTTTCTTTACACGCAATGACTTACGTGTATGCTCATCACGCAAAGCTATTCCATCAAGAGGTCAAAAGGGAAGATGACGTCGAATTACACATGCAGAAGACGCGCGGTTGAGAACTGTGAGAACCAGTATCGATGCCTTCCATGGCTTTCGCACCAATTCTGCATCATCGAGAAAATAATATTGTACTATAAAGTTCTCGTATTGTTATCGGTGTCTGCTGACGGGTATAACACGATAACCTTTGTGAAAAACGTGTCGAGGGATGTTGTCAGTGCATGTATTCGAGTCCTTGACGCCGGTCATTGATCATGGAAACGTCTGAGATATCAGTTTGTTATCATTTTCAGTTATGGGATAATTATACCATTGCAAGCACAATTTCCACCATGCATCCGCCGAATTATACCAGAACATTAAAAACAAATCGCCAGACAATTTACGAAGTCGCGCAAAAAACACAAAAGTGGTATTTTCTTTAACAGAAGCATTTAATACAGTGCAAAATATCGCAGAAGTAGTACGTTATTTGAACTAGGGAATACAAATTTGAACAAGTGAAGGCAAAGCAGCTATAGAAACCCGCAACACAGCACAGATCCAGCAAAACAGCGCACATGCAGTGCGGCACACGATAAACTACAACTCTTCTAAGCATGGCTGGAGATCGCGGGTAGGTCGGGGGTCCGGAACCCCCTGGTTTGGTACTCTGCTAATGTTAATTTGCCATTCACTCTATTCAATCTAAAAATATGTCCTCAAAATAACGACCTGACCCCACCCACCCTTGTTTGGTGAGCGACGTCAAGCCTTGCTTTAAAGCGTGCCTTGCAAATACTCATGCCATTTAAATCGCCCACCCAGCTCATTTAACTATGCCAATGTGCAAGGCGTCACTTTTCACTAACAGTATTTTTGGGGGCATCCCATTTTCATTCTACAACGCTTTGCGCTACCACGCCGTCCCACCAACAATGCGCAAGCGTGTGGCGTTGTTGCTCTCGCACAAGGACCCGCCACCTCCTCCCAACAATTAATAGTTCCCACTGGGCCGCAATGCCGCCGGCCCAGCACTGCGCAGTAAGCGCACATGCCATTGAGCACGCCACCCTAATCGCACCCTACGTCCATCGCCGGCGTCCCCCATAATTATACCGGGGCCGGCCGGCGTCCTGCTGCCGTTCACCGTCCGCTGCTCCGCCACTCTTTCCGCGATCGGCGCACAAAAGGCCGGTCTGCTCACCACTCTACCCGCCCGGTCGCCCGCCGTAATTACCATCGACCCTCCGAAACACTAAAACGAATTTCCCGGCCTTGGATAATAGACGCCCCAACCGACGAGGGAGCGCTTCATCCGGGAACTTTGCGTCACGTGACCGCCGCGGGGGATTCGGCGGCTGCGGCCCGCTCGGAAAAGCGTTTTTCGCGTCGTCTGCGGAGGTGCTGTGCGTGTGGCGGCTGCGTTCGGGACGATTGCGGTGGAAATGCGGTGAATTCAGGGACGCTGACTGGCGGTAAGTACAATCTGAGGAAGCCGAATCGATTGACACCGTAAGCTTACTGCTGTTGCGTGTAATTTTCAAGTTATGAGTCCAACTTTCTGTTGCGTTATTTATTAGGACAGCTTGCCGCTGCCGGCCGGCCGGCCGGCCGGCGCATGCGCAGACGCATCTGTTTACATGTGGCTGCTTTGTTTCGGCGCGGCTGCAGAGCGCGGGCCCGCCGACCAATGACACGCGCTGGCAGCTGGGTTGTGAAGTTGACATGGGACCCTCCGGGCACACGTGCCGTTGGCAATGGCAACATCGCAGGCCCGGCGGCTGTCGAAAATAGGCGTCCTGTGTGTGCCGCTGGCAGCCGTCTCGCCGCTGCATCCGTCCCGCTGGTGCATCATATGCCCTGGGAGCTGGGTGGGAGGGGACGGGAGGGGCAGCTGTACCGGTTAACATCGATACCAAGAACCATGGTAAAGGCAGCATAGGTCGAGTTTTTAAAATTAATTTTGAGAACATGGGCTTCTGCACTGGGGAAGGAATGTGGGTTAGATTGGGTAATGTTATCCCATATGTGGGCTAGATTATATCATTTTGCATTTCGCTCATGGTCATTACCACTGGTGGAAACTTGTCCTCAGACCTAGGAATACGGAGCGTGAGGGGTGCAGGCTCGGTACGTTGTAGTGTGCACAATGTATCTAATATTTACCATATTTCGAGTAGGGTGTGTATGTGTGCGTGCGAAATCGCGAGAAGTGTGGGGATAAAGAGGCACCGCCTCTCCCCGAGCTTTGGACGAGCTTAACATTGATCATATGGACATTGCTTAGAAACAATCGACTTCAACATTCTTCTCGACCCCCGACTTTGAGACGGTTCCCATGCCACTTTGTGTCTGTTGAACCCCGAGGACCCCTGGGTGTCCATCTATGGCCATTGCAAGCTTGGAGATCTCTCGCCAAACCAGGGGGTCCAGGTCCGTATTTTCAGGACATTTTCACATTGAATATGATAAATGACACCAGCAGAGTACCAAACCAGGGGGTTAGGTCCTCAGATCCACCCAGGATCTCCAGCCATGGGCCGTCACATGGCAGAAATGGATCTGGAAACCCTGAAATCTTCCATAATTTGAACCATCCAAGCAGCTTTGACCCTGTGGGTATCATGATTGATTCATTTCGGCTCTTTAGGGTTCTCAGAGAGTTATTCCCCATTGCAGTAGCGCAGTCATGGGAGGGGTACTGGTCTCGCCCCTCCCCCGTCGGGTTGATTATATTGGGAGAAAATTGGACGTTCGAGCGATATTTGCTAGCATGGGACACAAATCTGACCCTTCTTTCGACTCCTTAGGTAAACATGTTTTCCTGTGATATGTCCCATTGGCTCAGCCAGTCGGCGAGGACTGACACGCACACAGCCAACCCGGTGTATCTTGCCCGGCGTCCCTCCTATTTTGTAATATTTTGGTTCGTTGGCTACACTACTTTTGTGGGAGGGGGAGGAGGGGGGAGGGACAGGCAGAGCAGAGCAGAGCAGAGCAGAGCAGGGCAGGGCAGGGCTGGCACCCCTCCTCCAATTGTGATGCTAAAACATTTGTAGTTTTCTGAATAAGGTGGGAAACAAACTGGATTGTAAACAGTGACATGGGAACTGTCTCAAAGTTGAGACGGAAAAAATCAATTTTCGAGTCGATTATTTCGGTTTCGGATTCGGCTTCGCAGAGCTGCCACTAACCAGAAGGTGCGCATCACTGATTTAACATTGTGATCCCACACATTTGTAAATGGTAGCAGGAAGTACGTTTGTGAAATGGCGTCTTGAATAAACCGGAATTCCTCGAACAGCTTCGTATCAAGCCGGCGGTTTCGATGGAGTTTTACGATCCAGAAGTAATGCACCTGTTGCGGATTTGTCCAGGGTGGGTGGATACAGCTTGGATCCACCAAGATCAATAATTATTCACCGAAATAGACTAATGGATTCGCCTTTCGCCTTTTCATAGCTCGGTTCGGCTTACAACTTCCAGGTGTTTGCATTGATTGACTTAAGCACTTGCTACTGCCAGGGGCAGATCCAGCCACGTAGCTTAGATGGGGAGGGGCAACTTTCCGATGACATTCGCATGGCAAGGAAGAAGGAAATACTGGAGCGTTCGTCATACTTATGCCATTTGTTTGCAGTTAAAATAAAGGTAGATTTTCGCGTGTAGGATAAGGCACGACTGATCGCAAATGTGGGGCGAATCGTATTAGGATCATTCAAGGATTTTAGCTCAAGCACAAGCAGTATCAGAAAGCTATTACAACTCGCTGAAAACTGCGTATTTTTGGTCGGTTCAAATTTCGATGCTGTTCAACAAGAACATTTTCTTGTGTTCCTTGTTCCCCCACACAAAGATGCATATAAAATGAGCTATTTATGGCTTGAGACAATCGACAAACACAAGACGCCCTCGTAAATATTGTTTCAATTCATTTATAATGTGCGCGAAAATACCGTGATGGAGCCATAGAACAACGCACCAGACCCCGGTGCTCAAAAATATCGCACCGGGGCCCCGAAAAATAGAGCGCAACCCCAAAAATCGCGCTAGGATTACAAACATTATGTCTCGGCCCAACATAATACGCATAGTTCCGAAAAAGCGTACCGGTTCCAGAAACAAATCACGGAGGGGCACAAAGATGTTGCACTGGGGGCCGTGAAATCGAACCGGGACTCTTAAAACCACGTCGGGACCCCGAAAAGCGACTCGAGCTCCGAAACGTTCCGAAGAGGTCCCGCAAAATCGCTTCACGCCCAGAAAACTCGCATCGGAGCCCCCAAACATCACACTCATTCAAATGGTTGATGTCGGGGCCCGTATATTGACGTAGTATGACCTATGGTGACTTCATTGTTGTTATAATGCAAATGTAAGGCTTGCTTCGGGTTCTCCGTGACCAGAACCTTCTGACGTTCTTTTGCATTCCATTATAGTTGCGTAGATCAGAAGTAGATCGGGAGGGACTTTCAAAAGCCCTCCCACCCACCGGCCCAGCGAAGGTGGACTTGCCGGCCCGCCTGACGAGGGAAGCCTATGCGAATGACCACAAAACATGTCTCGATAATTGAGGTACACACGCATCATCATCACTGTAAAGTTAAAACTCTTATTGAAGTAGCCTAACTGATGGAACTTAATAAAGTTTGGCACTTCTTGGGTAGGAGCCTCCTTCCTGGTAGCTCAGTTGGTAGAGCGTCGGACTCTTGATCGCAAGATTGTGGGTTCGAATCTCACAGCCGACGGCGTTTACCGAGTCCACCCGTGACCAATCGGCGTGAGAGGTTGGCGACGCTGTATGACCTAGCGGTTGAATGCGTCGTAAAAGAACCCAAGGTTCTTCTTCTTCCCCCCCCCCCTCTGGGCGCAAAATGACCTCGGTAGTCGATGCGCCCTAAAACCAAAATAATTAACTAACTTCTTCTTCCCCTTGGCCAGAAATATTCCGCCTCTCTTGAAATCTGCCATGTTAGGCTATTTGTTGTTTTTATTGTTAAGCTGCGTAATGTTCAAGCAAGCAGGTTGAAGCATCTGACGGAGGAGTCTGAGGGCTTTATGCATCAATTTCTGTTTTGCACCTTGGCACCTATACTTTAAGTCTAATCTCTAATTTAAGCCCACCGCAAACACGATAAGTCTTTTCACCTTCCATTGGCATTTCATTCACAACAGCGAACATTTCTAATTTTACGGAACAGTTATTACACAAATAGTTCCTTGAGCCCGGATATTGGAGCCCGGATCCTGGGAAAGTGCAAAGTGATTAATTACTTTATATCGAAATTCAGATATTTTTGCAGACATTTCGGCTTTATTGTCTCCATCGGAGAAACACGTCAAACCATGGAAAGGCAGAGACGGAAAACATTTGATGGCCGTTTCTGAAATGCATGATCAGCTGAACTTAAAGCCCGCGTCAATGATCTTTTTCCTTGACATTAGGTCAGCAGTTATTGATAACTGACATTCAAGAATTGGTGAAGTTGCGTGTTTCGAATGATATTTTGAAGCTTTGGCTAGTTTAAGCCGACTCGAACCGCTTAAAGTCGGCTTTGGTGACTGATACTGATACTGGTTGAAGGTGTTGTGTTGCCAGCCCTGTTTCATTCGTGTTGGATTGATATGTCAGAACTCATTGTGACGGTAGTTTCAATTGGATGCAAACAGTTAATTATTTTCCTACTTCCAACGAGAGCATGCGGTAATCGCCATCTGGATGCCCTGTTCCAGCGTTTGGGTTTACCGCACACCCAGAGCAGGTGCGATGGAGATGTCACGCCGACTGAAAATCGAGCTCCTCGCTCCTGAGCTCACGTGCCATCTCTGCAATGGATACTTCGTGGACGCCTTCACTGTGGTGGAGTGCTTGCACTCGTGTGAGTATTCTGCCTGCAGTGTCATATTGGTGGAAGTTGCATGCGGGTCCCGTTCTTACCTGCGGAGTGACGTAAGGCGTTGATGGGTATATTATGGGGAAGACATTCATCTCCATAAACATCCATTTCCATGGTATCCAGCCAATGAAGTTCGGATGCTTACACACGCTTCTGGTTAAAAGTCAAGATAATAACCTTTAGTTATTTTAGTGCATAATTTATATTGAACAAGTTCAGGAGATATAGAGCAACTAGGAAAATTAACCTCATGCTCATGCTGCCTTGATTCAATTGCAGGCTTGTGACAATTGAGTGATCGATAACAATGAGACGAAATTGTTCAGATTTACGAAGCTCTTCGGGTATATTTACCAACGTTTCGGCTATTGCCTTCATCAGGATACAAGTTGTCAAGTTAACACTGACCTGACCAAATCACCAATGAACACGTGACAGATGCGATATATACCTCCGACAGACGGTTCAAGATGACAAGAAAATGAGAACAAGCTGATAACTACAAGACAAGTGTATCTGTTATCTGTGTGTGTCTATGTCTGTGAGACAATGCGTGTGCTTGTGTCTCTGTGAATGTGTCCGTGCGTAGGTCAAGGCTCCGTTGATCGTCCTCAATCGGGATTGCGGTTACGATTGAGAAAACCGCGCCTCTACGGCCATCTTCGGATTGTTGTAGTCGAAATGTGTGTCGTCTTGAAAACTCGCGTCGACAATATTCGAGGTGTCTTCAGTGGTGATGTATGCTGCATCAAGCAGTCGACGTTGCTGTTTGGTGAGGTGGTCATGCAACACCGCTGCACGGGTTAAATAATGGTTTTTGTTGGTGGAGATGTCGAAACGAGAGTGGATGTCGAAATTTGTCATGAATTACGGTAATTTAAAATGTTTTTGATGTCCTTAGACTAATTTGGCATGGGGTTATGGCTATAACTTTATCATTTGTTTTGAGATTCATAATTTAGTAAGAACTATATTCTAGATAGCGATAAAAATACATATGTATAAACTAGAATTGTATCCATACCATTATAGTTAATTTCAAATTGTTGGAAATTTTTACCCCCTTATCGAGACCATGAACATGATCTTATGAAGATAATGTTAGAAAGGAGATCGACTTGCGCATCTCAAGAGGATGTCAATACTCTTGAAGGATGTATTGAGTGCAAGTGGTTATTCCCCTCTCCAAAATTTATCACTGCCCCGCACCAACCCCTCCATTTGGGCAAGCGCCTCTCCTTATCACCATGAATAACCACAACACTAGAGGTCCGGTGGCGTCTCAAATCTACTTCGTGCTCCTTCAGTCGCACATCTAGTCCCCTAGGGGACGAGTGGTCTAGGGGTAAGATGCTCGCCTCGCAATCGAAAGATTGTGGGTTCGAATCTCACCTGTCGCTACTCTTCGCCCGCGACCAATCGGCGTGAGAGATTGGCGACGGTATATGACTCAACGGTCGACGTGCCGTAAAACCAATAACCAACCAACCATCTAGTCCCCTGCTAGTTCCTCCGATATATGCCTTGCTGCAGGCTCGACACGGTATCTTGTACATGACGCTTTTGGGATTGACCTCGGGTGTGTTGCTTCTGCTTATAATATTGCTAATCTTGGTAACTGAGGTGAATGTGATTGATGGCTGTCGATGGCCTCGGGCGTGTTGCTCCTGTTTACAATATTGCTAATCCTGGTACTCGAGGTAAGGGCGATGAACCAGGCCCAACGAATTTCGTTGGTGCCCGGGTGGCGTGGCGATATACGAGGGTATATCGCCACGTGTATCGCCAGAAATGTTTAATTTTACATATAAATTATGGGTACAAAAGTCATGCTACACTTATTCAAGCCGTCTACCCTTCCAAGTTCTTGTTGCGAACTGGAAGCTGCGGCCTCACCAACAGTGAGACACCGTCTTTTTTGTGTGCATCCTTCTCGAGTGAATACAATACGTGATGTGCCATGCAGCGACCTGTGCTAGAAAAAGACAGCATTTGTTGTGGTCGATAACTGTATTGTCTTGTCCGGTCGCAGTTTGCAAGTCTTGCATTATGGCTCACGTGAAG
This sequence comes from Ashinkailepas kermadecensis, assembly GCA_034440615.1. NCBI lineage: Eukaryota > Metazoa > Arthropoda > Thecostraca > Neolepadidae > Ashinkailepas > Ashinkailepas kermadecensis. The sequence goes on from JAOTOM010001173.1 coordinate 26,152, forward strand.
AAGACGTGCTCCTGTCCGCGCTGTGAAACCCCGCTGAATCAGGCTCGACTGACTGCTGCTCTCAGGTCAGTACCGTACTACCAACCCACAGTGGGCAGCCCTCAGACCGTCCCAGGCACGGCCCCAGGCAAATAAACGCTCTGCTACGTCCCTCGTGCAGGCACCCGCCCCGCGCAACCCTCAGGTCATCGCCCGTCCCTGGGATCGTCCCTCAGGCCGGTATCCTTCCATTGGGTCGGCTGTCAAGCCAGTATCCTCCCGTCCCTGAGATCGTCGCTCAGGCTGATATCTATCCCTGAGGTGAGCTGTCAGACAGGTGCCCATCTTTGGGATCGGCTCTTGGGTCATTGCTCATTGCCAACCCTGGGACCGGTCCTCAGGAACGTATCTGGAACTGTGGAACGTATCTACTGCTGGAACTGTGGGACGGGTGTTGCTGACTGGACCAGCCAAATAAACCCATAACTCAAAATACATGCGGCACGGGGGACTCCTGTGGGAAGGGGGAGTGGCTGGAAATGTGGGCATGGCATTGATTTAGCTCCGTTAAAGCATTAAGACTTTGAAAGGCGGAACTGAGGTGAAAAAAATTACCACGAGCCACCCAACCGCCACTTCTGCAACTGAACGGTGTATTGAAACGTCGCTATGCATTGCAAGTTCTGAATTCCGGGACCATTTGCGTCTCTGGGAAGCCTGCCGAAGGAGGCTAGGGACGACCGGTAAATTATGTTGGCGCGCGTCCGATAACATAGCTGCGTGCACCTGCTTTACGCAGGCTCAGAGACGTTAATACCATGCAGCACAAAATATAATTCCAGTGCCCCTTTGACCATGTAGGACGTGAGAAGTTGCGTTTTGTAGTCGGACTAGAGCACTACTGCAATGAGGTCAGGTTCTGGGGCACTAATTTCTGCTCGAACATACCATCCTGTTTGCTGCAATTGAAATACAGCGTTTATCGGACTGTTTTGTGTCCATCTGTGAGCGTTCGCAAGTTGTGCAATGTTCTGTTCGTTTTTAAATTGATTGGCGGCTGTGTGGCATGATACAAGTAGACAAAGTATGCGCCTGTGAAAGGGTGTGGTATAACTGGATCCTTCAGTGTAGGCTATATAAAATTACTGTAGCATATTTGGCAGTGTGTTTCGGAATTATTTTCAGGTGGTTAGTTCCCCCACCCCTCCCACTTTCCTCGAGGTACGATGGCTTCCTGGTAGTACGTAGTGGTCACGCCTTTGCGTGTGCACCAATTCGTGTTTACCTTGAGTGGCATAGGTAATGTCTGGTATACGGCGGTCATCACGTATACTTGTTTCCCATTGGCCGGGTAGCAAACATGCAACATTGCTTGTTTCGACTGGCGTGTTCTTGTGTGTGTTCGCTGAAATTCATATTAGGAATTTGAGCGATGTGCCTTTTCAGCAAGCCACAGCACAGCAAACCTTTTCAGCAAACCAGGTACCGTAACTTTTGCCAGACACACGTGAACACCCCAGAACATCACATGCTATTAGTCGTCAATTCTGAATTTGCTGATGTATTTTTGGCATTACTGGGCATGCTCCAATTTACACAGTGACTTAATTTACAACTAGGAACCAGCAATCGGAAAGAAATAGGATTCCGACAAAGCAGTGTGAAATGAATGGAAAGAAATGGCATCTACGCTGAGGCGTCAGAGTCAGCTAAGGAAGCATAGTTGATCACATTCAGGAATCGCAAAATGCCGGTGGAAACTAGTTTTTACATTGCCAGTGGTCAAGTTGGTTTTAAGTGATAAAACTGTCTTCAACCAACCCAAACCGCCAATTTATAAAGCATCTTGCAAAATTTATAGTGTCTTCCATTCATATCAGGTCGATAAAAAGACACAGGAATGAGTGAATGAGATGACATTGATGTTTGTAGATAATTGTTGCTACTTCCAGAAAGTGGACAAAGCGTAAACGTAATGAAATTCCAGCCACTTTCAGGCACTATTTTCATCCAACGGGATTAAATCATGGCTTTAGCCGGTTTAAACACGTAGTGACATATCATTCCCAACGTTGCTAAATTGCTATTGTTGTAACCTCATGAGTGGGTTATTATTTGGAGAGTTATATTATAGTCTATATTTTCAGTCTTTGGAAACTTGAAGCTGATGGTTTTTTTCACAGCACTGCCTGCAACTGGCAGTAATCATTATGGCATGTTTCCAAATAGGCCCATACCGTTCCCCCCATATATATTGTTCCTTCGTCACCATCAGTAGCAGGATTTGGAGAACAATCGGTCGCTTTCAGCGGAGCCCGGAAAACCATGAGCCATCTTCCTCCAGATCCCGGGGAACAATAGGTTACCTTCAACTGGACCATGAGAAGCATCGGCCATCTTCCACCAGAACTCGGAGAACGATAGGTCACCGTCAGTGGGACGCTGAGAACCATCGGCAATCTTCCTCTAGAACTCGGGAGAACAATAGGTCACTTAAGGGACCTGGAAAACATCAGTACATGCCTCCGGGACCTGTCTAGAGGGTAAAGCTGGGCTCCGGAGACCTGTCTAGAGGGTAAAGCTCGGCTGGGGGACCTGTCTAGAGGGTAATCCTCGGCTCCGGGGACCTGTCTGGAGGGTAAAGCTCGGTCAAAGGTAAACGGATGGTAAACAATTTTGCCGCACCTTGAGTGGGCTTAAACTATGGTCATTGCTAAGAACGGCGCTGAGACCCATGTCGTTCTAAATCACTGAGCTGATAAACACACGATCGTTAGTGCTACATGTGCATTCTTTGGGTTATGGCTATCTGTATTTTAGGTTGGCCAATAAACAGTTTCTCAATATGTCATTTGCGGATTACCGGAATCGCGTCTGGGACTGCCACCACTTGTGTCATGGGCTCGATTGGAGTCGGAAGTAGACATTTTGCTCGAACCCAGAGGTGGAGTGCTGATTCGTTCGTGTTTTTTGCACCGAGTATTCTATATCCAGAATAACGTTTTTTTTTGGGGGGGGGGGAAGATTCGCCAGCACCAAAAATATATCATCTTCGACCCGATGCGGACAAGGAATTCAGAAATACTTTTCACATCCTTTGCGAGACATTCTGCGAGAGCGAATATGCCACAGTTGTTTATGTGTATAATTCGGTATTGGGGCTCGTCTCCAAAGAAAATTTCATCTTAAATTTCAACCTGTAGGAACTTGGCACCCATGACACTTCTTTAAAAAAAAAAATCACCTTTACTGGGAGGGTTATGTATATTGCTAGATTCTAATTTTTCGCGGTAGGTATTTCTTTTTTCAGAATTCAAAATCCAAGCGACGTTTTTGCATAGCCCAAGGCGAATTGGAAGATCCAGGTATATGTTTCATCTTGAACATCTGTTTAAAGGAAGATACTCATTTTTTAGCTGAAGTTTTTCACCCTAGAGCTGTTACACCAAGGTTTGGCATATTTCGCTTTCTTGGTTTCACTTTCCGTAGCTGAGGTGTGGAAGAAGTGTTATTAAAGACCGGCAACGCGCGTTTTCCTGTCAAATCTGTGATACCTTTTCCGTTCTGGGGACGAGTAGTCTAGGGGTAAGTTTCCTGTCTCACAATCGAAAGATTGTGGGTTCTAGTCTCACCTGTCGCCACTCTTCGCCCGCGGCCAATCGGCGTGAGAGATTGGCGACGCTACATGGCTCATCGGTCGATGTGTCGTAAAACCAATAACACAACATTTTCCGTTCGACAGTAGTTCTGGCAAAGTGGAAGTTGTGTGGCTTGCTGTGTTAATGTTCAGTAGCACTGACTTTCCGTCGACGCGATGCGCGTGGATAACCAGTGCGCATTCGGAAACCAGGCTTGAAGAAATATGTGCTCAAGATTGGCACAGAGTTCTATCATCAATCTGCCCTTGTTTTGAGTACATCTCGTAATTCTCAGCTCCAGCGTTGGGCCGATCACCTCTTCGGTTCGTTCTGCCATGCTGCTGGAGCGCAAACGCAGCCACGATGTGACCTTTGAAAAAGAGGTCGCCGCATGCCGGCCATTATTGGTGTTTCGCAAGTAGCGAGGTCAGGGGCCACAAGTCGTAAGCATTCACAAGATTGTCCGATGAGATGGCCGAAAACATAGGCAATTATTGGTTTTATGGTGGGAACCAATGCAATGAGGGCGACCAAAAAGTCGCTGTACTAGGTCAGCGGGCTTGGCGTGCCAGACGCCAGCTGACGTTTTTTGGTCGCTTTCAGTGGTACGTCATGCCTGGTGGTGGACGAAGTTCATGTTACGCAGTGTACTTCTGCATTTTGAATGTAGAATGTGCGGCTCTTACACATCACGCCTGCCTCGCCTTGGGTATGTGCCACGTTTTATGATTATGTTTTGCTTTTATCAACATGTTTTGCATTGCCAAAAGTTGGCATTGCAATGCAACACGGACTTTGAAAGATGGCGCTGCACTTGCAATCCTACATTCTCCAGCCGTGATCACGGGTCCATTGCAGCACACTTACCGCGATAGCAGCGAACGGTGGATGAGAAAGACGTTTGAGGGGTTACAAAATTCTGGTGGTGCCTTCCCACATTTTACAATGACATTGCGGTTTCTATTTGCCGAAAGTCAACCGCTAATTGTTGGCGAGCAAAAAGTGTAGCGGTCGGAGCCTGCTGTCGCTGTCAGCTGCTGCAGTTGATACTTCCTGTCAGCCCCGGAGACAACGACAACCACCAGCCCCGGGCCATGCTGTTTTTGTGCGCTTTTTTATGCGGGCGTTCGTAATCGCCACGGCTTGTATTCACCGTCATTTCGCATTTAATGCTGATAAGATGGCGTGACAGAGTACAATTTCTCCAGCGGCCCGAGGTACCTGGTCTGGCCGACTAGTTGATGACGGCCAATGGTTGTTGGAGGATGGTCAATGGTTGTTGGAGATGGCCAATGGTTGTCAGAGGTACCTGGCCTGGCCCGCTGGTAATGGCCAGTGGTTGTGGCCAGAGGTGCCTGGCCTGGCCGGCTGGTGATGGCGAATTGTCGTTGGAGATGGCCAACGGTTGTGAGGCGTTGACTTGAACAAGTGCACCGTTTGAGAGCGGCGAGGTTGCGTGTCCGTGCCGTCGGGTCTGGCTCGTGTCTTCACACTGGTGCCGTCTGTTGGCCGGGTCAAGGTCCCGACCAGCAGCGGACCAGGGCAGTAGCGCGTGCCACCGGCTCCGCCGCGCTCGCTCTTCTCACTCCAACTGAGCCGCTGTCAGTGCGACGTGTCGGTTAGTGGAAGCGGTGCGCCAGGTAGACGGTGCCGAGGCAGAGCCATGGCGCTGCGGGTGTGGAAGTAGCACGGCCGGCCGTCACGGCTGGTGATGGCCTAATTGGCCGGGCCGATCAGGACATCATTCGCTGGCCTGTGCGGTGCGGGCCGCGCTGCCCGGCTGCTGTGGCGGTCCTCAGATGTGGGCGGGTCGAGCGGATGCGGGCTGGCTTGTCCAGTGGCCCTTCCACTGAGCGGAGCCTGTCCCCCGGTTAATTGGAAGAAGACCTTCAGTCAGAGTATTGCGTGTCGCGGGCTGCCGCAAGAACCGACCGTGGCCTAGTACTGGTGACGCGACATTACGTGACCGGGGCCCGAGGGTGCACCTCGGGTATGCAAAGCTGTGGAACACGAGTGTGTTAGTGGGTCGTCATGTGGTGGTATAGCTTTTTAAATTCGCTGTAGCCGATGGGAGGTGGCTGTCCCCCGCACTTGAGCTATTTTATGAGACAGGGGTAGGGAGCGTATTTCACTCCCCTCGCCGCTTCTGATGTTTATACTCCGGGCTAAACTGATCACCTTTTCTGTGGCAAAATATCAGAAGAAAGGAAGGGAAGCCATCGCCTTCGGCCATTCACATCAACTTTTGCGGAATATATAGTGGCTACTATATTGTGCTCAGTTAGGGAGAATAGTTCCCGGATAGCAGCATGTTGTTGCCGATCATGTGGCTACGATCGCTCCATCATCACAGCAAGCATGCGGTCTGAAGTAACCTGTATCGTACAACAGACAAAGCATCCACGTTGGTATTGCTAAACCTAGTATCCAAATGCTGGATCGGATCCAATGTGTTTTTTCCACCAGTTGTTTCTCCGAGACTTAATAATTGGACAATGTTTTCTCATTCAGTTTTCATCTCGAAGGGCCTCCCGTTAATACTGCACTGCGCTTACTGCTAACGACACAACCTGTTCCGACATTACTGCCACGCGAAATTGATTTTGCGCGGAAGCCTCGGTTGGGCGGGGGAAAACCGAGGCTTCTGGATCCGATACTGGGTGATAGTAATAAACACCCAAGGCAACGCCAGGAAGCTGATGAAAACCATTCACGTGAACCTTCCCGGAGGGGCGCCTTTTTCAATCAGAGGGATGCCACTTTTCCTTGGAGGTGGGGGGGGGGGATGCCCCGTGACCCCGCAACAAAAGTTTGAGTTTGTGAACACTAGCTTGTACTCGGCAAGTGGTGTCCGGAGCAGTAAGATCTGCGGCAGTAACGTTCTTAGCGGTAGTGCGAACACACATCTTGTCGGTAGCAGTAAAGTCCCATTAGCGCCACGTAGCAATGCTCTCGCGTAGCAATGGTGACTGGAGCGGTAATAATGTGTGTAGCACTAATGCCGTATAGTCGTGGTATCATGTACAGTTAAGATCGGTAGTATTAAAGCCAGTAGCAGCAATGCAGGAGCAATACAGTGTAGCAACAATACAGCGTAAAAAGAATGTCGGTAGCAGTAAGGTATGCAGCAGTAGTATGTAGCAGCAATTTCGTGCAGCAGTATTGTCGGGTAATGTCTGCAGTGATAAGTTATGCAGCAGTAATGTGTGGCAGTACTGTCGCGTAGAAACAATGCCGAGAGCAGTGCTGTCCGTAACATTAATTTCCTGCAGCATTTGTGTCTGAGCAGTTCTGCCGTGAGCAGCAGGTGCAGTAGCAGTGTGATGTGTAACCATGGCGAAGTGGCCACTGCTCGTATCCTCTATTACTCCAGGCCGGGCCAGATCGTGACTCTATTTCCACCCAGGCCAGTTCATACCGTGACTACAGCTGTGTCCCAGGCCGGGTCACACCGTGTGGGCGCTGTATGACCATCGCAGTCGATGCGCCCCTAAGCCCGAATAACCAACCAACCAACCACCGTGACTCCACACCTGTACTTCAGACCAGGCCACATCCACGGGCCGATACAGGGGAGTGGTACTGAGAGGACATGCCACCCCTGTAGAAAGGTGACACCCCTCTGGCCGGGAAGGGCGCCACTTCAGTAAGGCTCGAGTGCGCAACCCCCTCCGCCATCATCACCACGTCACCAATCCCCCACCCGTGATCAACTAAGGGGTGTCGGAAGCTCAGTGGTTAAGCTGAACGTCTGGCACTCAGATGTACGGGGTTCGATTCCCCGCGATGCCCGCCCTTCCTACCAGGATGAGAGGCGGGCGACGCCGTATGGCCTCGGCTGTTGAGTGCGTCGTAAAGCCACAATCCGTGCTCAACGAATTTTTCCGCCGAAGGCGTCCCGTCGAGGAAATGTGCCTCCCATGAAAATTCCTGAATCCTGGTTACACCGTGGCTCTGCTTCTATCCCAGAACAAATCTGCTTGATTCCACACCTCTGCCTCGGGCTGGATTTACCGTGACTCGACCCCTCCCACTCGAGGCCAGGTCACATCGTGACTACCTGTCTACCCCAAACCAAATCAAACCCTGACTACACCTGCACCCCAGGCTAGATCAGACCCTGTCTCTGCGCTATTCCCCAGACCGGATCAGAGCCTGATTTCCTCTCTACCCCAGGTCAGATCATGAACCTGACTGCCCCTCTACCGCCAGGCCGGATCAGACTCTTCAGTCGGTGGTGTACAAGCTGGTACCCCATCTCTTCAATGACGAAATGCAGCGCAGGAGAGATTTCTACCAGCACTACGAACGCAGGGGTATGTATAGGATTGGTTCTGCAGCACAGCCAACTTGTGGCCAGTTGTAATTTGGTTAAGTTAACCCGATACTGCTGAGTGTGCTGATTGCGGTGTGTTGAGAGCAGAAGCTGTAGCTTGTTTTGCGACCATTCGCTTTGTTTTATTTATTGATGACCTCACGCTTGTGTCGACGAACATTAACAAATATTAGAAAACCCATAAATCCGGACGTGCTTCAAGGATGTGGCTCGCACATGGGTGGAGTTCTATAGCCCAGCATAGCGAATTTACCATCAGCATTGACGAAGAAGCACAGTGTAGCTAGATTCCATTATGCTGAAGTAGCATGCGATTATAACAGCTGACTGACGCGATCGGCAGATCGTAACCTGTCACCGGAGCAGATGGATGAGGTCAGCTGATGCATCAGTGTGACGTCACTGTGGCCTGACTGGCGGATCGCAGTCTGTTACGGAAGTAGAGGAGTGAGGTCAGCTGATGTTTGAGTGTGACGTCATTGTGACCTGACCGACAGATCGCAGCCTGTCGCCGGAGCGGCGGGGCGAGGTCAGCTCCCAGCAGTTTGTCTACACGCTCACAGATCTCATCAGCTTCAGCATTGAGTACTACAGGTAAGCGTGCTTGAACTTAAAGTCCAGCTGTTGCAGCGGTGGACAATATCTGTTTGGGCGATTCTTCACATCGGTTATTGCCACTTCGCCAACGCGGTCAGCCCGCTCCACTATTGAGCACAGCTCATTCCATTAGTCCCAATATTCTACACCATGTCCCGATGGGATTTAGTTTCGATTGGTGGTGCTGCTGGCGCTGAAGCGACTGCTTGGCTATGTCTGCGCCCTGTCGCCTGTGTAGGTCTCGGTGAGCAGCCTCGTCCAGCAGTCTGTGACTGCAGATCGAGACTGTTGATCGGCCATTTTGCGTTGTTGCGCTGAGCAACTGTTCGCAGCATCTTAAAACTGCTGGTTTGGTTTGGTCGCCGGCACCAGTGTCGGCCTCGGCTGGGGTACCCCTCTCGCTCATTTCGAACTGTCTGGGGCGCCTACACCAGTCTGTTCAATTTTTGGCGCCGTGTCCGTCCATCCGAAATGGCGTGGTGCGTAGTGAGTGGTGAATGGGTGCATGTACTGCGGATTGCGCGTGAACGATACAGGCGGCTTGCGCACGGACGCAGGTCGGCTCAGAAACTACCACAGATATATCTGTTTGTACATTGTAAATCTGCTGCAGTCTGGAGGAGACACGTTGGCGAAGATCGTGGTGCAATTTGATATTGCCACGTTGCTTCGTTGTCGAAACCAACATTACTGGGATGAAGCATTTGTCCTGTGAAATGAGTACAGACATTATAGCGATGTAAAAGTACCACTTACTCCTGTTCAAGAGATATTTATGCCACCACTGCGAGTATATTCAACGGTGGTGTATATCCAACTTGTTGGCTTTTTCTTTCAGGATTCATGCTCTATTTCTGGCACCAGTTTTTTCCGATACGCACTGGCTGTCGGGTGTTCGCAGCCCTCCCACGAGCACGAAACCCCTTCCAACGGACTCTTCCGCGGTATTATGAACTTCCTCTCGACATGCCAGCGACGGGAGGTCCCATTTGCCATTCGGAACCGCTCCTCGCAGCGCGCCGGCGTTCTCTGTCTCGCAGACGGCTGGCTCTGAACGGTAATCTGGCGCCCAACCGGGTGGGTAACTAGATGTATGGTCGGCTGACGGAGGGGTAACGAGTTATGTGTATGGCCGGCCAGCAGAGGGTAGCTCTGTGTATGGCCGACCAGCAGAGGGTAGCTCTGTGTATGGACGACCAGCAGAGGGTAGCTCTGTGTATGGCCAGCCAGCAGAGGGTAGCTCTGCGTATGGCCGGCCAGCAGAGGGTAGCTCTGCGTGTGGCCGGCCAGCAGATGGGTAACTATGTGTATGGCTGGTCGGCGGAGGGGTGACTAGCTCTGTGTATGGCCGACCAACAGAGGGGTAGCTCTTTGTGTGGCCGGCCAGCAGAGGGGTAGCTTCGTGTATGGCCAACCAGCAGAAGGTAGATTCGTGTATGGTCGTGGACGGAACGCAGCCTCAGGGTGTCGGCTTCAGCCTCGCAGAGGGTGAGGGCGTCAGAGCAAAAAATAGTGCGGTCCAGGCTCAAATCCCACTGAGCTTTCGCCCCGGGGATTCGTTGAAGCGTTCCCCGATCGGTCCCGGCTGAACGCTTTATGAATTGCTTTCATCGCCTGGAAAGAGATTGTGGTATAAATACGGAGTGGGAGCGCGTCACTTCGTCTGCCGGCGCCGTCTGCAGATGGCCGCCGAGTCCGATCCGCGGCGTCTCCATCTGCCGCAACCGGTGGCACGTTCCGACGGGCTGCCGTTCTGCTCGGCAAAGCGCCAAACCTTATTAAAATGCATGACGTCACCACTCGGGTCATGTGACGAGAGCGTCATTCAGGTCGCTAATTCGGCACCACCTGTCTTTTGTCGGCCGGCCGGATAGGGGCCGACGCGCGTGGTTGGGTTTGGCGGGCGATTTTCGCGCCACGCACGGCCGGCGGCGGCGGCGTGTTTGTTCGCCAGGTAATGGTAATGGTGGCGGTGCGGCGGCAATCAATCGGCAGTGGTGAGGTGCTGCTCTGCAGCGGGCGACGGTGGCTGGCCGAGAGCGGCCGGCACTTCCAGGTGTGGGCGGGTGTGGGGAGGTCAGCTGAGCGCGGCCGGCAGGCGGCCAGTGGTATGGCGCCGGCCACCGGTACGGGCAGCTGTTACGTCACGACTGCTGGGGACGGTGTTTGCGTCGCAACTTGCTTATGTAGACAAGCTGGCGGTGACTCGACGCCTGGTATGTGGCGGGCTGTTGGGAACTGGCATGTGGCTGGCTGTTGGCGGCCGGTATGTGTCTGTTGGCGACTGGTATATGTCTGTTGATGACTGGTATGTGGCTGGCTGTTGGCGACTGGTATGTGTCTGTTGGTGACTGGTATGTGGCTGGCTGTTTGCGACTGGTATGTGCATGCTGGTGATTGGTATGTGGCTGGCTGTTTGCGACTGGTATGTGTCTGTTGGTGACTGGTATGTGGCTGGCTGTTGGCGACTGGTATGTGTCTGTTGGTGACTGGTATGTGGCTGGCTGTTGGCGACTGGTATGTGTCTGTTGGTGACTGCTATGTGGCTGGCTGTTGGCGACTGGTATGTGGCTGGCTGTTGGCGACTGGTATGTGTCTGTTGGTGACTGCTATGTGGCTGGCTGTTGGCGACTGCTATGTGTCTGTTGGTGACTGCTATGTGGCTGGCTGTTGGCGACTGGTATGTGTCTGTTGGTGACTGCTATGTGGCTGGCTGTTGGCGACTGGTATGTGTCTGTTGGTGACTGCTATGTGGCTGTATCGTCTGTCGCACGACCTGAGGAAGCGTTCCTTAACACGCGCACTGGAGGGGAGTGGGGCGAAATCCGCCCACCCCTCCGGTTTTTCGCAAATAACTGCAAATTTTACCCGTCGATATACCAGATTTTCGGTGTACCTGCTTAGAAATGAACGGTGCGTCGTTTAAAGCAAGAAAAATGGAAATCGGCTGAACATTTTTCAAGTTAGGAGCCGCTAAATAAAAAAAATGTTATAGCGCCAGACCACAAAAATCGGCGCTGATGCGCTTCCAGTATACTGACAAAAGGGAAGTGTTCTAGGCAACACTAGCGACTTGTTTGATGCATATTAATATGCTGTATAGTTTCAAGGTCATGTTAGGTCACCAAGGTCAAGTCAGGTCAAGTTCATGACAGGTTAATGGAACCAAACTTGATCAACTGGAATGTTGCCATAAATGCACTACTGGTTGTCATTTGTGCTGTTTGTCATGGCGTTTCCATACTTTATTCATGTACTTCACTCCCTTCTTCACGAAGCCGATTGCTCCGAGCTGCCCGACGGAGCAGTCGGGCGTTCGGCCGGTTCCGGTAACTGGAACAGGTAACTGACCTGATAAAGTGGTGCTATATAGGGTGACCTGAGGTCAAATGTTGGGTCTAGCATCTGCATTGCATCATTAGTAATGTCCAAAACATCATTGATGCCCATTTTTGAGCATTTAAACACAATCACAGCGATCCATAACGATGACAAGCCAAGCCACGCAAAACCGGAAAATTTTGCCAATCTGACCTCATTTGACCTTGAAGATATTGACCTAAGGTCACGAAAATTGCACACAATAGAGTTCACTACCGTGCCCATCCACCCTGCGAATTTCGTTCCTCCAGCTTTACTAGGAGCCGAGATCTTAGGGGGGGGGTCGGAATCCGCCCGCCCCCCTCCAGTGCGCGTAATTCTCAGAGGCCCTCCAGGGCGCGTGTTAACGTTTTCCGCCCTCAGCACGCGCTGTAGTCAGTGGGCAGTAGTCTAGCACCCCTCCATCTGGTTACACAGATACTACAGTTCCTATGCTACATTAGACAACAAATAAGAATATGTGTACAATTTACAGTTAACCAATGATATGCTGCAAAACGGATGATTGTTGGATGCTTAGGTGCAAGCATCTGCCAATATTTACATGGTGTCCGAAAGACGTAAGAAGCTACAGCTTGTGAAAAAGTACTGAATTGATCCTCCGTATCCATGCTGGGAGCATTGATGCGTACCGCCATACGAGTACCAGTTGCATAACAGCACAGTACGATGCAGTTATACATTATTTGTGGAATAGGGTGGAATATACCACTTACTGAACCCTGAATCGACATCCTTCCCAAAGAAGTATCGACATCGTGCTTCTTGGTGCGTGCTTATGAAGTATTCATGCCTCGTTTCTAACAGCATCCAGTATGTAAGTATCCGTGATCGTGATAACGATCATCCCGTATTGCAATTACAGATACAGGGATTAACTATAATGTGCCATGCTGCACAATACCAGTTTATAGCATAGGTATTTGCATTGTTATCATTGATATCGGTATCCCCAAATTGGGTACCGCTTAAAACACGCAAAACGGCTAGTTATATGTGCGCAATTGTCTTAAAACTTGGGTTTAAGGAGCTAAGTATTTTAAACGACATTATTTCCATGACCATTTCGACATCCTGCTGTACTCGTTTCGACATCTCACACTTAACGATAAATCAATATTTTAACACTAGTACGATGCGTTTGATTAACGGACCTAGCGTATTGTACTTCCCTTTCCTAGCACCCTCCAAGATCGATATCAGCACCCCTGGGGTGCTAGCACCCCAGGTTAAGAAACGCTGATTTAAGGTGACAGACAACACTTTAGCTACTCATGAGTCGTCCGTCGGCGGGAGACCACAAGCCAACGCATGCATTGCAACGACGCCTCTTGCGATCATTGGTGTAACACGCCACTTACGGGAACATCATCTCTACCCGGCTGGCGGCAACTACTGCCCGACTATAACTGGCTGGCGTCAGCGAAAAGCTACAAGGCAACGCACTCTATTACACGCTAACCTGCGATTGTTGGGTGAGATTTGTACGCTAAATCTGACTGTCATTCAAGTTCATGCAAAGAGGCCATTTCCCTCGCAGCGGGCGCGAAGCCGGAGCCGGTTTTAGCGTGGCGAAAGCGCCATGCCAGGACGTGGTCCTGACCAGCACGGACCGGGAAGTCGGGCTCGCCGGAGGGCCGAGTGGGCTGTATGACGCTTGACCTAGCTGTGTTCCTGTGCAGTTTTAGCAGCATTGTGCGTATATATGGTGAAACGCAGATGCACATTGTATGTAACGGTTTTGAAAGATTTTTTTGCGTTATCCGATATCTTGCGCAGCGCTTCTTTGTGTCGATACACAATGAGGTAATTCTGGACGTGCTGGTGCACAGGTGAGGTGATAATTCGGGATGTGCTGGTGCACAGGTGAGGTTGTAATTCGGCATGTGTTGAGATGAGGTTGTAATTCTGGATGACTTACAACAGCAATTTTCTGTTTAGATTTGCAATTTTCTGTTCTCCCCGGGTTCCATGTACTGAAACATTGCAATTGTGCACTCATTTAGCACCCGTATGAACGCATGTTGTGCCACGCACGATTCATACGATCACCATGTAGGAAAACGGCGTGGTTTCTCCCGAATGGTGAGGCAAACTGAAGGCCCAGTTGATTCAGGCAAAAACCGTAAAATATGTTAGTAGAATGTTTTTAAAGGATATGAATGGGACACTAAGGTTCTACTCCTTGCTGAAGTGGAGTGAAGACTATTACATTTATAATCACTTAGGAGTGCTTGAATAATTCATTCTGCACGAGCTGTCACCAGCTGTCGCATCTCCGTTATGCTCTCACAGTATGCTATGCACTCTGATATCCGCCACTTTGTCGCTGTATACAGGTGCTCCCCAACACCGAACAATTAATCTTTCGATACTGGCAACGTCGGTCCATCATTGTGTCGTGAATTTTAATCCGTAATTATCTGGGTTTTGAGATGATGGTCATCTGGATTCTGACACGAGGTAATCATGACATCGTTCAGTGCGGTAGCGGCAATCTGCGAAACCCGCTTATTTTCTGAATGGTTCGAGGGCTATCTTACCTCCAGTATTCCGGATTGAATGAACTGATGCAGATCTGTGCTCGCCGTCGCCATGTCGCTTGTTTGTCGCTTGTTTGTCGCTTGTTTGTCGCTTGACACTGCTGTTGTCTGCTCCTGTCCTTTGTCAGCTAGATATCGCGTCATACTTCAGCCTAGTCCAAGTAAATGCACAAATGAAACCACTCTACGACCCCATATCAGCGGGTATGTGACCTTCAGCCAAACAATTAACCAATTTGATCGCGTGGTGTGTTTCTGTTCTGTTCTGTTGCTGTACTGTCACTCAACCATCAACCAACCACATTAATGTTTTATCATTTGCGAGCAACTATCATTTCGAACTCTATTTGGGGGAGATCTTTCCGCATGCAGATTTTCTTTCGCGTTCTGGCTGATGCTTGTCTTATTCTGCGCGCTAAACGCCTCCCCCCCTATATATTTAACTTCACTTCCCTGATTCACTCCGTGCGCTTTTATCTCCTCGCGATGACACACAGCCTAGTGAGTGTTTTCTTGTCTCCCATTATTTGAATGGCGTTTTCACGGTGGTGTTAATTGCGTGAAAAGAGCGGGCTGGGGGAAGGGGAGAGTGAATGTGGTATGAGTTGTTTGCGACAGTTCCGTACCGAAGGGGGCCGGGACAAATACTCCCTCAGGTGGTGGGTCCCAAAGAATCGCACTGAGCCCCCCCCCCACCAAAAAAAAATCGTGCTGAAGCCCGAGAAATTCCCGTCGGATACCAAAAAATTGGTGCCGAGGGCCCGAAATAAATACAGCTCGATCCCGAGAACGCGTGCCCGGGCCAGAAAAATCGCGCCGGGCCCTCAAAGAATTGCCCGTGGCCCAAACATTTCGGTCGGGGCTTAAAACAATTAGCGTCTGGCCTCGAAAAGAAACGCGCTGCCCCCGCCCCCAATGTTTTGGGCCCCCAAAGGAATTGACGTCGAGAGCCCCAGATAAATATAGCGGCGCTCCGAAACCCGCGTCGGGACCCAACAATCGCGCTGGAGCCCCGAACTTCGCGTCGGGGTCCCAAAACAATTTCGTCGGGCCCCAAATAAATACAGCTGGACCTCGAAAACTCCCGCAAGGACCCGAAAAAGAATCGCGTCGCTGTCCCGAAAAATCGCGTTTGAGCCCCAGAATTCCACTCGGACCCCAGCTAGGTACAATGGAGCTCAGAACTTACGCCGGGCACCCACAAAATGCGCATGCACCCTTCAAAATTGCGCCGGGGTCCAAAAATTGTCTTGTCTTTGCAGAGCCGCAAAGACAACACGAGGGCTTCACAAGCAGGCTGGGGTCTGCAAAATGCGTCATCGGCCTAAAAATAACAAAAAGGCGCGCCGGGCACTAAATAAACATACCAGGGCCTTGTAAAACGCGGCAGTCCCTCAAGAACGTCGCGGGTTCCCAAAAAGCGACAAATCCGATGCGCCGGGGTATCAAAAACGTGAAGGGTCCCTCACAAAAAATGCGCCGGGGGCCCTAAATTACACCAGGAGACGAAGAAAACGTAGCGTGTCCCCCCCCCCCAAAAAAAAAGAAGACCGAACCAGCACGTCTGTTCGGAAGCCAATCTGGGAGCTTGTTTAAACAATGAGATGAGGTGCATCAAAGCTCAGTGGAGCATCCATATTTTTTCACACCGGAAGATGGGGGTAGAATAGAAATAGTTGTATAATTTAATTCACCGAATTTTCCCAGCGAACCCCCAACCCCAGCGAACCCGGAGCATTTCATGACGCAGATATGGCACAAGACTGTCATGTGATAGCATTTAGCAAAGCATGGGAGTCCTAACAGAAACTGCAGAATTGCACGAAGTGTGACGAAAGCGCCGAATGCGCGAGGCGGGTGTATACGCGCACGAACGTTGGTGTGATGGCGACGGGAGTTATAAACTGGAATGCTTGAAACAGGGATTTTGTTTTAACGTTTTAAGTGATATGTGCAGGTGTGATTTCAGCAGTGTAAGCTAAATCAAGAGATGCCAGAAAAAAACACTTCGAACAGAGGAAGCGGGTGGAAATCCGTTGACTTAGACACGATGGTGGTAGACTTCACGCCCTTCACATTAAGATTGAGTTGATCCCTAATTAGTTTAATTTAAAAAAAATGATCGCTTTGAGCAACGGGCAGTTAACAGTGGGATACCCATTATAAGCACTACCCAAAACTGGGAAGTGTCTCAGCATAGGCGCAACCAGGGCCCCCCCTCCCCTTAGCAACGAAAAATGCGTGCAAAAATGCAACGAAAAATGATCCCGGATTTTGAGACCACTCAAAGACGAAAACTTTTGACGCTCGAAGCGCGACGATTTTTTTTTGCGGGGGGGGTCGGGCCCCTTAAGAGAATCCTGGCTGCGCCACTGGGTATCTGTACTACTCTAAAGTGGCTTTGCAATCTACTTACTAATTCCTCTTTGTGCTACCAGCCCTGGGTAGTCCTGCGCTATCCCCGAAATGGGGAGGGTTCGTCAGCCCGATGTTCCCATTAATCCGCCATTTGTGTGGCCATAGTCGATTATCTGGGTGCGCACACTCCGACAGCCCCCCTGGTCGCAGCCCCCCGACAGTCCCTGGTTCCTCGCATTGGCTGGCCGACGCGGCCTTGCGCCGGTCGACGGCCTTGGTCTGGCCGGCGCTGATTACGGCTGCGGCGGCGGCACACTGTTGTGCGCACCTCGCCTCTCAGCACGTGCCGACGACCGGCGCGTGGTGGCCGGCGCGCCGCCCGTTTTTCATTTGCCGCGACGTTCCGTTATTGCGGAGCGCTCGGCGACCAGTCGCCGGCGCGCCGCCAGGCTGCGCCTCGCAGAACGGCGCGCACTCTGATAATGAGATCCGGCGGCGGCGGCCCGGCGACAGAAACCGGGGCCGCCGAGATGGGCGGTCAGATAGGTGGCTGGCGGCCCGGCCGGCCGGGGGCTGGCCGGGCCGGACCGGCGCTCAGACGGACGGCGGCGCGCCGAGCCGACTTCCCGTTTTTGATGCCTTCATGGAACGAGTTTGCGAACCGTTGCTTTCAGCACGCGAGCGTGCACCTCGTGAACGATCGCGGGCGTGCGGTTTCAGCTGGCTGGAGGTGCCCCGGACACCGGCTGCAGAGTGGTGCGGCCGCCGCGAGTCGTCTCCACGGCCGCAACACTGTTTTTGCTGCCCAACGTCGGAAATCAATATGCGTCGCTCAGCTATGAACAGATACGGACCGGGAGCGACGATTCAGCTTCCTGGTTCGCACACTCCCGGCTCGCGTCCCCTCTTCTCATTGTCTTGTTCGGCATATGTCGTCCAACAGAACACGCAGCCAGGGGTGTGGTTCACAAATCGCGCGTTACCTCGGTGTTTATCACACCCCGATGCCGTCGTGCTGCTGTGCAATTCGTGTGCGCTGTGAAAGAAAGGCCGTCAATTTGTTTGATGTCTTGGAAATGGATTTTGCGGGATTTTACCAGTTGAAAAAAAAACGTTTGATGCCAAATTATCGGTCGTCGGACAATGTACCGCACTGGTATGGGAAAGGACGTGTCGCCCGAACAGGACCAGAACAATTTTAAGCTGGGTAGATCCCAATAAATCAGCGATACGTCCATTAGTCCGAAGTAATCCATCAAAGTTGGTGGGATCGGAGCAGTGTTGTGAAGCGTTTATTCATTTGCGACACCACGTGGGTAACGCAAGAAAATGATGGGGCAAGTTGATGTGGCAACCGCCTTGTCTGCCCATTGGCCTGTCTCACTCCTGCGCCACTGTCACTCCTGCGCCACCGTCACTCCTGTCCGGATGCCACGCGATCGCAGTGGGTCCAATTTCGAGGAAAAAATATGTGGACAATGACGGATGACGTCGGAAGTATTTACATCCTTACTTTGACAAGTTGGTAATATACGCCCTACCGAAAACCAGGAAAGTGCTTTTTTCATAACATAGGAAGGCAAATACAGGTTATCTACATCTGCCCCTCCATTTTCTGGAATAGTACTATTGGTTTATGTTAATGTTCAGGATTTTGCATTTATATTTGCATCTTTCGGCGCAGATATCAAGCATTTGTTTGTATATCTGACGTCTAAATGAAAATGAATTTGAACACGCTGCACCAGCGCCGTCGGCATTGCAGCCGATGGTGATGGAACCGACAATGGAGAACAATGCACACCAACAACAAACCGACAAGCAAGCAACGAACAACAAACCGACAAACCAGTTTGCTTGTTTGTTTATTGGGTGGTTCTCGACGCGCTTTTTGCACGATCACGGCTGCCGCCCACATTGTTTTGCCGGTGGGCCCCGGGATTGGGAAATGTCCCGAATGGTGACAGTATTGAACCCGGGACCTCTGGTACCCAGAGCTCAACGCCTTAACCACTCAGCCACTCCCGCCCCACCGACAAACGAGAATGCTGTGGGTGCCGGGGATTCTGACACACTGCATCAGCGCCACTGGGAGGCACTCTGAACCTGATGGCGGCTGGCGCGACCTGGCGCCTGTTGCGCCGCCGTCGCGCGTGACCCGAGTGGTTTCACTGTCGTGTCTGGAGCACACCTCCAGCAAGTTGTTGGTAAGCTGGTGCTGCTCCCCAGCGATCCCCCCCACCCACCACATCTAACCCACCATGGCAGAATGGTGCGTGCGCAGTGAAGCACCAAGCTACGCGCACCAGCAAGTCACGGCACCCCAGCTGACTCCGTTCACGCGTGTCGCCCCGATCACAGTATGGAAACTGCAGGCCCAAAATAGACGCTGTGTTCAGCTGAGAATTGGTTCTGGCGAATGCAGTGGGCAAGATGTTGATGACAAGATGTTTTATTAAAAACGCGGGGGTAGGGAGGGCAGATACAAACGTTAGCAAAAAGTATCAGTATCAAAGTATCAAAAAGCACGTCCACCTAACCAACGAATGCTCGTGCCTGACAACCTTACCAACGCATTGGGCACTTGTCGACGCTGGGCGATTGGGCTGGTGTTGGTTGAAGCTGTCGGTGAGGGGGGGGGGAAGCTGCAGTGGAAGTTTAGTGGTGGTCCCAGCCAGGTCATAACCTACTATGGAGCAAGCAGGGGCGCAGCCAGGATTTTCCTGGGGAGGGGACCGACCCCCCAAAAAGGTCATTGAGTCATTCAAGATGTAAACAGAGACCGCTTTCGGTGCGCTTTGTGTCCCGAAAATTTCTGTTTTTTTTCTCGGTTAAAATATCACATTTCTTGTTTGATCTGGTGTACCTTTGGCTGCTTAGGGGAGGGGCCTAGGCTGCTCCTCTGTGGAGCTGCACTGTTTCGTCATCCTGGTACCACCCGCTAAGGCAGCATCAGTGATCGGTATTACAGGATCAATGACTACTGACACAGGGTTACTGGTGACTGGGGATTGCAACTGGCAGTTGATGCGCTGCCATCAGAGGGTATCGGCTGAAGTATTCGAAACAGTTGTTCAAGGGAAGGTCTTTGTAGCTTCTCTTCTCTGACACAACAGCACCAAGTGGTGTTCTGGGGGGAATAAGTTTTGTTCTCCACGCAGGTCGAACGGCAAGACAGAGACGGCGACACTAAGTGCTGCTCTGGGGCGCTAAGTTCCACTCTCTCCCACAGATCGGACGGCGAGCCAGAGACGGTGACACTAAGTGCTGCTCAGGTGGTGTTCTGAGGTGTTAAGTTTCACTATCTCCCACAGATCGGACGGCGAGCCAGAGACGGTGACACTAAGTGCTGCTCAGGTGGTGTTCTGAGGTGTTAAGTCTCACTCTGTCCCACAGATCGGACGGCGAGCCAGAGACGGTGACACTAAGTGCTGCTCAGGTGGTGTTTTGAGGTGTTAAGTTTCACTCTGTCCCACAGATCGGACGGCGAGCCAGAGACGGTGACACTAAGTGCTGCTCAGGTGGTGCTCTGAGGTGTTAAGTCTCACTCTCTCCCACAGATCGGACGGCGAGCCAGAGACGGCGGCACCTCGGCGGCGTTATTTCCAGGCTCCAGCTGGCCTCAGTGTGGCCCACCTGCAGAAGCTGCTGTACATGAAACACGACCTGGGTACTCCTGCTCAGGTGAGATATCAAGTGCAGGGTGTGTGCAGTCGCATCTTAGCAGTAACACTGCTGCTCCTGAGCTTAAATTATTACCTGAGCTTACAGTTCCCGAAACCCCTTCAGACTTCTGTATCCAAACGGGCGTGATGAAAGGAAGCGGAAACAAACTATCTGGTCTAGTGGTGCGTTTTCTCCGCTCACATATTTGTATCACCCCTTCCGATATTAGCGCGACTCTCCGGTACCTTCGGATGCACCTCTGCCGGTAGCTGACCGACAGCAGACCAACTAACCCTTTCGCTTCGTGGAGTTTCATGCAGCTGGGAGCTTGAGGCTCTTTACTCGTGTGCGTACTTTCAATTGCGCCGAATTTCGAAGACGTGGGCACGTCGTAGAGTCCAGGCCACGTGGATATTCTGACGTATGTGGGCGCCCACTGTGGACATTGTGGCATGTCGTGCATCTCAGCGGCGACTTCTCTCGACAGGTGGACATCCTGCTGGGCGGGGACGTGCTGTCCGCGGAACTCCTAATCATGGACATCGCCTGCATGTACAGCTGGGACCGGGTAAGCGGCCGGTGGGAGCTTGGGCGCCCGGTGGGTGGGCAGCTTTCAGAGTGAATGGGTGATCTTGCGCGTTTTCGTTTTTTTCTCGGCTTGTTTTGGGATGGATGGATGGATGGATTCGATGTTGTTTTTCTTTTCATGAGCGCGCACATGTCACGTGCTGTCCCACGTTGTTGCCCAGATCGCCTGTCCGTTCATCGGCAGCGGTGCCGGGCTGTCCTCTCTCCCCGCTCACTAGCGCTGTGCGTTTCTCACGCCGGTCGGCCGGTGCCGACTGGAGGAATGCCGGTGGCTCGACTGTGCGCTCGCGCGGCCACCACCCCTCTGCGACAAGTTCCGGAAATTAATGCGCCGTCCCGCCGCCGCCCGGCCGCCCTGCCGCCCTGCCGCCCTGCCGCTTGGCCGGCCCGGTCCCCTCGCAGTATGCTGAGTCGCTGTTTGTTTGTCGGCAGGCGGCGCCGATGCGGTTTTTGTACCGGTACACGACCAAGCGGCCGGCCGACACGGCGGACGGCGCCGGCCAGCCGCCGTTCCCCTGCAAGAGGAGACGGCGCGGCGACTGTGGCCGGCCGGCGCGCGCGCAGCCGGCGGCCGCCGCCGCCGCCGAGGGCGACAGCGACAAGGAGAACGTCGAGAACGGCGCGCTGCTGGCGGCCGATGACGCGGCCGCGGCCGCGGCCGGCGGACCGGAGAAGGTCGCCGCCAAGGCGTGCGAGGCGGCGATGGAGCCCGAGCGACAGCCGGCGACTTCAGTGGTGACGTCGGCAGTGACGTCAGTCGTGACGTCGGTGTCCGGCTCGGGCGCCGCCACTTCCGCCCCCTGCAGCGAGGCGAAAAGTGTTGTGGTGGGGTCGGACGTTGGCGTGAAGCACGGCAACGTCAATGCCAATGGTGCTGTGGACGACCAAGCTGCCCTCTCAATTGATAGTGCCAATCTTGCCAATGTCGTCAGGAACGGAGATGCGAAGAATCGGTGCGTCTCACCGGACGGAAGCGCGGGCAGTCCCGCTGCTGTGCCGGGCACCAAGACGAAACAACCAGTGGTTATCACCAACGGCGTGAAAGACCACGGCAAGGTTGAGGGCGAGCCTCTCCAACGCTCGGCGGCTTCCCGCAGTGACGCTTCGATGCCGATGGCGCAGAACGGCGCAGCCAGGAGCGCCACAAACGGAGCTACCGCCCAACCGAAGCCAGCTCAAAGTGCAGCCGGGCCGAAACAGGGCGCCACGCTCAGCGTCGGCGTTTCCAAGCCTGTCCAGTCGCAGCGGGAAGCCGTCACAAAGCCGAGCGCGCCGCCAAACGGCCGTGTTCCCAAGTCCAAGTGTGCACCGCGGTCTGGCGGTCTGTCGACTCCGAGCGACCAGTCGCTGGCGCAGCCGGAGCCGGCCGGCGACCGCCACTGCGAGGACAGCGGCGTCGACACGGACGGCTCGGAGCGGCCCGGCGCGGACGCCACCCGCTCGCCCATCGACGTGTACGACTTCGACGCCGACGCCGAGGACGAGACGGCCGTGCGTCTCAAGGCGACCACGTCGCCGGAGCCGCGCCGCGCCGCCGGCCGGGCGCCGGGCGGCGGTGGCGGCGGCGGTGGTGGCGGCCGCGCGCAGCCCACACACGGCCGGCCGGCGCCCGTGGCCGCCGTCCGGGCCGCGCCGGTCACCGGGCACACGGCGCCGTGTCGGGCCGGTTCGGCGGGAACCGGTCCGCAGCTGCCGGCCCCTGTCGGCGCGGCCGACGCTGCTCGGCCTAGTGTGACCCCACTTCCCGGCGCCCCTGCTCCTCGGCCTAATGTGGCGCCGCTTCCCGGCACCCCTGCTCCTCGGCCTAATGTGACGGCGCTTCCCGGCACCCATGCTCCTCGAACATTGCTTCCTGGCGCCCCGGTTTCACTGCCTGGTGTGGGCAAGTTTCCCGCCACCCTTGCACCGTGTTCCAGCGTGATCTCGCCTTCGGGTAGTGCCCCTGCTTTACGACCTAACGGAACCCCGTGTTCCGGTTCCCCTGCCACACAACCAGCTGTTAGCTTAATTCCGGCCGTACCGTCTCCACGAAAAACTGTTACGATTTCCAGCAGCCCGGTTTCTCGATCAGTTATGACCAATTCCTCGTATTCTAGTTCCCCCGCTCTGCAATCCACTGTAGCTGCGCTCTTGGCTAGCCATTCCGTTCGGCCTGCGGTGGCTTCGTCTTCGATTGCTGCTGCCCAGCGGCCAGCTGCCCCTTCCACGCGGCCAGCCGCCCCTGTCTCTCGGCCAGCCGCCCCTTCCCCGCGGCCGATTACGACCCCGCCTTTTAGCACCTCTGTCCCTCCGCGTCGCAGTCTGGGTCCACTGCCCGGTCTGCGTCCGATCGGCACCGGCACCGGCGCCTGCGCCATTCCACTGATGACTGGCCAGCTGGACCGGTTCCTGCAGATGGTCAGCAGGTCTGCCGTCTCACAGCCAAATGGCTCCTGGCGACTTCCGGCCGACGCCTCCTCCCTGCTGACCCGCGTGTCGACTGGGTCGAGGAGCGTGCCGAGCCGCGCCCCGTCCGCCAAACCCGTCCAGGCAAAGTCGGCCCAGGCGCGGCCGGCCAAACCACGGCTCAGCAGCACCCAGGGTCTACAGAAGCTGGTCACCAACGAGGTCACCATCACCAAGATCCCCACCAAGGCGGCGGCGGCGACGACCCGTGGCCGTCCGGGATCCAGTGACTGCCGCCCCGGGCCGCCGCATGGGCAGATGGCGGCGCACAGGCCGGGCTCGGCATTGGCACAGGGCCGATCGACCCCGTCTCCCATGCAGGCTCAGTCAAGCTCGTCCCCCATCCACGGCCGGTCCGGCCCGTCCCCAAAGGGCCCGCCAGCCACGTCTGAAGGGTGCGGAGCAGATCGGTCCAGACCCAGCCCGTCTCCGAAGCAGAACCACTCTCCGAAGGAGTCGGCGGCTCAGGCTATGGCTCACAGTGCCGCAATGTCGTCTCTGCTTAAAAGCCAGACATCGCGCGTCACGCTCAGCAGTCCTCCGTCCAGCGGAGAGCGCGTTACCACCAGCATCACTATTGAGAAGATGACGGCACCGTCGACTCAGAAGGTGACGTCACCACGGCCGTCCAACCCGCCACATCCGTCTGCACGGCCTCCCAACTCGCCCAAACTGCTGGCCATTGCCGAGAGTCTGGCGTTGCGCAAGATGCAGAGTCAGCGTCAGGGCGAGGGTGCCTGTAAGCCGGCCTCGGGTTTAGCCAGCGCGGGCTCGCCGTCTCAGCCGTCGGCGGTCGGCGTCGTCAGGAGTCGGCCGGCAGCCAACTGCGGCATGCGTCAGATCCCCAACCCGTCACTGCTGCACCACCAGTCGCAGGGACGGCTCACGGTGCTGGCCGTGCCGCAGGTGGGCGGCACTTCCTCCGGCACCGCCACCTCGGCCTCTCTCGCGCGCATGGAGAGGCTCACAAACTCCCTGGGCAGCTAGTCAAAGCTCATGGACCCTCACATCCGCTGACAAGCAAGCGGCTTGACATTGCAAGCGGCGTGGACATTCTCGCCAGCTTTGAACACCTAGTTCGGGGTCCTCCCTCGATGTCGTACACGAAGAAGCTCAATCGGCAACCCAGCTCATGTGCTGGAGGAGGCAGTCCCGGACGGACGGAAAGTTGCCACACCTTGATGCCTGGCCAGCCAACGACGGGATGCTGGAGCGAGACACAAGCTGGCCTCAGAGACGCCAGCTGAAGCACGATGTGATCTCAGAGACACCAGCTGAGACACGAGGTGGTCTTGAGGAATTGCCGACCACTGGTGGTCTGCATTACTGTGTGTCGAGTCTGTCGGGGTCACTTCTTCAACTAGCATCCCATCGGCGAACCCCACCATGTTGGAACGTACCTAGCCATCCCAGGGACCTATATTTTCATCGAGCAATGTGACAGGAATTTCTACCGTATTTTGTACAAGGGACTCGTGGCGTTACGGTGTGGCGGATTCCTCCGACTCGAGGCCGACTCGAGGCACATTTTTCATGTGGATTTGTCACGTACAAACGGTTGTGTATGCGCGTCATTCGCCGCGAGAGGCGAAGGCGCGTGTGGTCTGCGCTGTGAGTCGTTCATATCCCGCAAGCTGTCGTCTACCCCGCGCAGGTTCTGTACACTACTATCGTCTCCCCCGCGCAGGTTCTGTACACTACTATCGTCCCCCGCAGGTTCTGTACACTACTATCGTCTCCCCCGCGCAGGTTCTGCACACTACTATCGTCTCCCCGCGCAGGTTCTGTACACTACTATCGTCTCCCCCGCGCAGGTTCTGTACACTACTATCATCTCCCCGTGTAAGTTTTGTACACTACTGGAGCTCCGTTGTGTCGTGAAGGTGATATTCGTCACACCAGTTGGAAAGTTGCGTGTTCTTGGAAGGGATCAGCAAAGCAGTGCAAAATCTTCACGACCAATTATTCCAATACGTGTCATGTTTGTGCAAGGGTATCTGAGACTGCAGTTAGGCATGATGAGTTAGGTATGTACGATCAGACATGTTGTGGAACATTCATGGTGAACGTTGACTGAGCATACGAATGAGGACAATTTTGTGTGAATAAAACAATCGTCTATTATAATTGCAGTCGTGTAATTGAGGCATGACAGAAATATTTATTGGCCCTTTGGTTCAATCTGAACGGAACTTCTCTGTGCATTCCGACAACATATCCCGTCAGCTGCTACATTGAAAGTCAGTCCATATCCAATCTCATCATGGGCATTAGCAGATCCAAGGAGTAGATAAAATGGCAAGTGCCCTTCGATTACAAGATCGCATGTGGTATTACGGAAACATCAGTTGGAAAAAGTGGTGTAAGATCAACATCGTGTAGGACCAGGTATTGTATGCGACGAAATATGGTTAGAAAAATATCGCTTGGGAAAATCAAATCGACAGGATCGTCGGATAACACTATAGACAAAACATCAGGAAGGGAAGGATGCTAGGAAGGTTCTTCACCGGTTACTGAAAGAGGACAGTTGCGATTGGTCCATAATCTGGTGACAACTATGGTGCACGACTGTACGCCTGCGATGCGTCGGCTCCCCTAGCGCAGCCTGGGTGGGCTCGGGGGAGGGGAGCGACAATCGTTTGCCTTGGACCGATGAAAAAGTGGCGAAATGAGCTTTGTGGGAAAGGTTATCGACGCCCCCACACACTTCGAGCTGCACTACTGAGTCAACTAGTCCGCCTTAGAAACGGGAGTTGTAATCTTGGGTGGGGTAGGCCGAATTACAGGGTTTTTTTGCCGATCCCCACCCCCGAGTTTAGATTGCCTTACGGACACTTTCGAACAAAAAAGCATTTTGTGTACTTGTATCAATTTTGTCATAATTTCATTCTAACTCTCATTAATCTCATCAGATAAAGCTCTCATTATGTGTGTTTCAAGCACTGATGGAACTCGGATTTCGTCAAGGCGGAATCGTAACTTTAGGGCACTCTTTCGGCTGGAAATAATCTGTTGAGCGGGGTATTCGGGTGTGCTAGAGCTTCTCACAGAGGCGCATTTTCCGCTGGGAGTGGCGCCTTCGGCTCAGAAACATTTTGACATGGTTTAGTAGGTGCACTTCACCTTCCGAGAGGGGCGCTTTTTCTACATGGGTGAGTGTCCCACCTGCATTAATCGTGGCTCATTTCCGGTTCTAAGGGGTGGGGGACGGGTGAGGTCGTCACCTTCGCTGCCCCTGGATCCTGTCTGACTTCTGTTAGTTCCAGTTAGCAAAACATCTTTAACTTCGAGGAAGCATAGCCGCCTTCGCCCCGATAGCTCACTTGGTCAGAGCGCCAGCCTCCATTTATTTGTATCCCTTGTCCTGGCAAGATAAGGTCCGAGTCACTTCACGCGATAGCATAGCCCCCGGCTGGGGGGGCAGTTAGCAACTGACACGATAAGACTGGATACGCGGCACCGGGGCGGCCGTGTCGGTGCGTTCACAAGTTAAGCTCTCCGGTCAAAATCCTGCCGTTGAACTGAAATTCACGGATCGGGTGGTGGAGCCAGGGTTCGCACAAGCTCTGGTTAGCATGGAAGCCTGCATGGCGCCACTGCTTGCGACACAACTTTCTCAAGATGTGGTATCGCGCCCGATAATTTTTTTTTGCAGGGCTCCTTTTGTGTGAGAAAGTGGGGCGAGCTGATACTATTTTGGCGGCACTGATCGTAGCTTGGCTTTCAGTGGCGGATCCAGAGGAGGGTCATGATGTAATGATGGTCGGAGCCCCCCACCTTCCACCCACTTGGACTCTAAAGGGCCTTGATCACGTTGTTTTAATATAGGCCGTGACGAAGCACACAATAAATTTGGCTCACCAGGAGGCCTCCGGACGAACGTTGAGGGTTCGGGGCTGACATGAAGGGCCCCTGGACCGTCGAAATGGACTCCAGGCTGAGAGGGTTCCGGGACGATGAGGAGGGCCCGAAGTCAGGGAGAGGGCCCTTCCTACCGCACCAAGGAGCTTCCGGACGAAGGCCAAATGAACGAGCAG
The DNA here is from genome assembly GCA_034440615.1 of Ashinkailepas kermadecensis. NCBI lineage: Eukaryota > Metazoa > Arthropoda > Thecostraca > Neolepadidae > Ashinkailepas > Ashinkailepas kermadecensis. The sequence continues at coordinate 53,723 of JAOTOM010001173.1, forward strand.
CCTCTCAAAATTTTCGGCATCGGGTCGTCGGAGCGGCCGAGCGTCAGGACAACTAACACTTTAGAAGCAGAACCTTTAACAGCTGAGTCGGCCCATTCTTCTTGTGAAGAACCGCAAGTGCCGATGCTGCGGCAAATCTAGAGGAACTGGAGCTGACAGCTGTGGGATCGCCGCCGCCACATCAACACTACCAGGCACCCCTCCGCCACATCAACACTACCAGGCACCCCTCCGCCACATCAGCAGTACCAGGTACCACCGCTGCCACATCAGCAGTACCAGGTACCACCGCTGCCACATCAGCAGTACCAGGTACCCCCGCTGTCACATCAGCAGTACCAGGTACCCCCGCTGCCACATCAGCAGTACCAGGTAGCACCGCTGCCACATCAGCAGTACCAGGCACCACCGCTGCCACATCAGCAGTACCAGGTACCACCGCCGCCACATCAGCAGTACCAGGTACCACCGCCGCCACATCAGCATTACCAGGTACCACCGCTGCCACATCAGCAGTACCAGGTACCACCGCCGCCACATCAGCAGTGCCAGGTACCACCGCTGCCACATCAGCAGTACCAGGTACCACCGCTGCCACATCAGCAGTACCAGGTACCGACGCCGCCACATCAGCAGTACCAGGTAGCACCGCTGCCACATCAGCAGTACCAGGTACCACCGCTGCCACATCAGCAGTACCAGGTACCGACGCCGCCACATCAGCAGTACCAGGTACCACCGCTGCCACATCAGCAGTACCAGGTACCACCGCTGCCACATCAGCAGTACCAGGTACCACCGCTGCCACATCAGCAGTACCAGGTACCACCGCCGCCACATCAGCAGTACCAGGTAGCACCGCTGCCACATCAGCATTACCAGGTAGCACCGCTGCCACATCAGCAGTACCAGGCACCACCGCTGCCACATCAGCAGTACCAGGTACCGAGGCTGACACATTAACGGTGTCAGGTACCCTCGCTGCCAAATAAACAGTACGCGACGGAGCCGGCGCCACCGTCATCACAGCAGCTTCAGAACGAATTGGCAATGGAGCAGCAGCAGTAGCAGCGTGTGCTTCCTGCGAATAAAGGGGCGCGTGATGGCTCTCAACGCATGCTGGCTATCAACGCAGAGGATCTACTTCGCCTATGGAATTAGGTGATGTTGGAGGCTCTCCTGACCAGAGCCTTGCCTTTAGTTGAAATGCAATTGAGCACACAATTTCACGTTTGTATATTGTTGCCTATATACTGAGGTACTTCGGCTGCGATTTGTGGCTACTGCTACTGCTTAGCTACTGATTTGTGGCTTCGAAAGTAAAACGAAAAAGCAACGCATAAGCGGTAAAATGCGCAGGGTAGACCGGGGAAAGGCGCACTCCCTAGCGTTCAGTTTGTGATTACGTTCATATTTTGGAAGAAATTCGTGATACATTTCGCGTGAAAAGGATACAAAACATTCCGGTTCCCAACGGCATCGCTGAAATACACACTACATTTACTGCTAACTGTGAAACCACCAAAATTCGTTGAAGGTAAAACAAACTGGAGGTATGCCCAAGCAACGCACAATGGGCCAGAATGGCTTAAAAATTGATACACTCGAATTTCGAAGTTCGTCAAATCTCGACAATTTTACCGAAGATTGTCTGCAAAATGTTCTCAGCGTTCGAAAGCATGTATCTTCGATATACCAGCACCTTTCTCCATAAATAACGCAGCAAGTCATACTATTATAGCGTGTTTTTCCGTGTCCTTGCAAACGCGCAATTCCATTATCTGGTTCTAAGTATTCTCATTCTTCTTTCAAGGCTGGAAACCAATAATTTTTCATATCATTGAATTGCTCAGGTCATGAGGAGTAGATTAGGAGTATAAATGAACGATTTGACCAATCCAGGAACTTTCTGCAGATAATCTAGTGTTGGAAGGTAGCAAACGATGCAGATAATATATAACCATGAGCATACTATGGATTTTAAAATAAAATCGACGACCTACACGCTGATTTTGATGTTGATGTTTGATGAGTAGATACATACCTTAGCTACAAGTCCCGATTGTATGCTGCTGCGCTTTTTTGCGCCAACAGGAATACACTGGCTTGAACCAGATTGATATTCTGAACAGCGCCATCAATATTGGTCGATAAATATTAATTGTATCAATAGTTAGGGCATACCAATCATTCATTAATTGTATTAATCTGTCGAATAATGATAACCATCCTTATTAGTTGATTTATTTCAGTTTTGTTTTCGAAATACTGATTTGATGATGATAGGGGAGACTGGGCCTAGTTGATACAATTTTGGAGAAAATCAAAATAACCATTCACTTTGGAAGGGTAGCGAGAAGATAGCTACACCTATGCTAAGCCTAAATTTTGCTCTCGCTCCAAAAATGTGCCACATCGTCACCATTCGGCAGCCGCGGGACGAAATGACTTGCGCTTGTTTTTGCCGAGAGAAGAGGATGCCAGTAGCAACATGTGTGGTAACCATGGCAACTGGCTTCATACTTTTGGAGAAAATGTTGTATCAACGATTTCGTGTATCAACTAGACCCGGTCTTCCCTATATTGAATGAGTAATGTCCAGAAAAGCAGCATTTGAGTACATTTATCAGAATGGCGGTTTGAAACAAGCAACAGTACAGAATATTTCGGCTTTCCTCAAGGAGCAAGGTATAGAGCCAGTAGAACCGACCAGTTGCAGCCGAGATATTTGTACCTCTATAGTCCAACTGAAAGTTAAATGGGCCAAATCCAGTCGGCACTACAGAAGATTCATCAAAGTTAATGAAGAGTGGCTGAAGCAAGATGTCGTGAACGTGAAGGGTGCATCGGCAAGTGATCTTCACCGTGTGCGTCGGTTGACAATCAACAGAGAACACCTGCGACCCAGCCTGAGCACACTGCACGCTTGGATCCGACTCTTCTAGTGCATCTTGCACATCAACTAGAGTCTGAACACAAAAAGTGGCAGTGCAGGTCAATAGCGGACAAAGAGGAAGTCATTCGGCGCAAGAAGGTGGTCCAAGATCAGTTCTGACATCTTCTGCACCTCCACGTGGACCAGCCTAGAGCAGGTAGCGGGGGAATGTCGAACGACGGCAACACGGCCAGACGGGCGTTCAGCGAGTAGTCGAATCTGGTAGAAGTAAATGGTGTTCACGGTGATACTCATCTGTCGCCTCCACACTGGCCTACATGTATTGGCATCTGGGTATCAAATCGACTCAAGTAAATACGCCAACTACTGTGACTTCACGGTGATGCTCTATGTTGTGCTATACCCTTGGTACCCGATGCCAGTGACACTGCACATAGTGCTGATCCACGGAGATCAAGTCATTGCATTACTGCTCTTGCCCATCGGAATCATGAGCGAGGAAGCCCAGGAGTCCCGCAACAAGGACGTCCGTGCATATCTGCGTCGGTCATGCACGGAAAGACTTGCGACTGCACAACATCACCGACCAGTTCAAGTACCTGTTGTTGAGCAGTGCTCAACAAGCAGAGCAGAGCTCATCAGCTCCACCGCAAATCAGCGTTTTCAAGCAGCAGCCCGGGGTGAGAGGTCCTTGATCTCAGACGCTTGGAGCCTGCTGCAAGCCGTCGCAGATCACATTGTAAATCACATTGGGACCCCCAAATAATCACGCTGGGTCCCTTAAAATCAAATCACACTGAGGATCCAAAAAGTCGGGCCAGGGCCCATGAAAATGACGCTGGAGGCCATAAAAGTCATGCCAGGGACCCTGAAAGTCACGCTGTAGGCTCCGAAAGGTCGGGCCGAGGCCCCTGGAAATCACGATGGGGGCCCAAGAATGTCTCGCTGGGGCCCCTGAAAATGACGCGGGGTTCCAATAAGAAGGCCGCCCCCTGAAAATCACGCTTGAGGCCCAAAAATGTCGTGTCGGGGTCCTTGAAAACCACGAAGGGTACCGACAAGTTCGTTCCGGTGCTCCTCAAAATCACGCTGAGCTTGGGAGTCGTAAAAAGTCTCGCTCGGACTCTCACAATCACGCCAGGTGCTCGACAGGTCGTACCGAGACCCTACGTCTCATCGGGACCCCAAACAAATGATGTCCGGGCAATGAAAAAACAATCCGGACATGGAAAATCATTATGAGGCCTCAACAATTACGCCACAAGCCCCCAACGTGTTGGATCCCCAAAGAGTGTCGAGGCCGCTAAAACTCGGCCATGGATCCAAACAAATGACACCGGGGCCCAACAACTGGCACTTGGATACAAAAAAGCCGCGTCGCAACCCTTAAAAATCACACTGGGGGCCCACCTTAAAATCACACTGGGAGCCCAAAAGGTCGCGAAGGGGCCCAAAATGTCGCAGATGGTTCTCCAAAATCCATTTTAACCCGGATTGTCACCGTGCGGCCTAAAAATCGCTTCAAAGATCCCCCCCCCCCAAAAAAAACCCGCTGGGCCCCGTAAAGGAACGTGTTGGGGCACCGAACAAAAATCGCACCGGGAGCCCGAAGATTCGTACCTGGGTACAAAAATATCGTGCAAGGGGCTTTAAGAAAATAGAACTTGACCCCAAAAATATCACCGACAATCGATCGAATCGACCCCAGCACGGTAAAATTCAGAACAGTTCCGGAAGGAAAATGGGCTTTTCTACTTTGAAGGGTACCATCGGCTGAACAAAAAATTATTGAGCAGCCGTAGTGGCATACCAAATGGGCGAATGCCCCACCCATCCTGAGAGAGGTAGGCTCCTAGGAATAGCGCCGTGATCCCCAAAATCGCGCTGAGGCCAAAAAATAGCGTAGGGACTTCAAATAAATACAGCGGACCCCAGAAAACTCGTGCCGAGACCCGAAATTTTGCACCAGGACCCGCCAAAATCGCGTTGGCGCCCAAACTAAGTACAACGTGCCCCACAAACTCGAGCCGGGCCCCTCAACTATCGCGCTCGGGACCAACAATTCCCGTCGGTAGTCCGAAAAATGTGGGTCGGCGCATACAATTTTTCCATCGGGGCTCCTAAAAATAATATATGTATACGTTATATGCGTATATACGACGAATATAACCGCAAAGGATACAAAAGAACACCGAGCCAGGGCCTCGGTTCGGTAGCCAATCAGCGACCATATTTAACCAAAAAGATGAGGTGCATCGAAGCTCAGCGGGTATCCGGATTTGTTAACCACAGGAAAAGTGGGAAGAAGATAACTAATCATCGAATTTAATTCATCGAAATTTTCGGGCTAATCCCCATACGGAGCATTCCATGACGTCAAATATGGCGCAAAACTTTTCTTCTTCTTCTTTTTCTCCATCTTTAGCGGAGGCGAAATGCCATCCGCTAGAGATTTGTCACGTTAAAGAAGTAGTTACGTTAATCCGGCTTATGTGGCATCCGGTTACATCAAAGAGGCAAGAGAGGAAAGATGAGACGCCGGTAAACAAAGAATGTGGCGTATAGGACCGATACATACATTGCATACAGGTTCATACACGGACATACATACATACATACACGACAATTAGAAGGACACTTGGAGGGTGGGCAGCTTCGTTGCCTGCGGAGAGGCTCCATTGCCCACCTGCAACCTGAAATGGCGAAGCGGAGGCCTGATGTCCAGGGCGAGTCGTGGGCGTCAGGCCCAACCTTGTATGTGTAGGTGTATGTTTAAGTTAAAGCTTGGAAAAACCTGAGAAGGGGAAAAACCAAGCTGCTTGGAAAACCCGTAGGTAAGAACCAAGCGCAATATTACAAGGGAAACCGTCCGTTTTGGCCAAATTGGATCGGTCCCTGCCTACCTAGTGTGAGATGACCTATATGTATGTGTTTTCAGCGTCGGAGAGGAAGATGTGTGGAGCGGAGTCATACAGCGAACGAGGAGTGCGGCACGTGTCATAGCTTTTAACTTCACATCAATACAGTTTGGACCAGGTAACGTACAACAGAGAAATTAGATCCGTTCGGAAAGTTGGGTGTCATGTAGAAAGCGGAAAAGTAACTGGAAGAGCGCCGGGTGCTCATCCCCGAGGACAGCACGAAGCGAAATTTGCGTATGGTTGTTGGTGAAATACTGGGTAATAGCGCGACGATGAGGAGCATATGCTGGACAGTTAAGTAAGACATGGGCGACAGTAATGCGGACACGACATGTGGTACAAAGTGGAAGGCGGTGTGGTCGATGAAAAATATAATTGTGTGTCAGTCTGGTGTGTCCGAGGCGAAGTCTGGCGAGCATCACCTCGTTCAGACGGGAGTGTTGGTTGCAAGAGGGCCAGTTGGCGAGTGTGGGCTTGATAGCGTGTAGGTGTGTGGTGTTGTGTGACCAGCAGTCCTGGATATGTTTCTTAAATAGGCTATCGGTCAGGGCTAGGAGATCCCCGGGTGGTACGGGAACTCCTTCATTCGGGGGCAGGCCGATCGCCGTTCGGGCCAGACCATCCGCTCGATCGTTCCCCGGGATACCCCTATGTCCCGGGGATCCAGAGAAGAGTGAGCTGAAGGCGTGCGTGGTTGTCATTGTAGAGGTGTCGGATGGCGTGGAGTATGGGGTGCGTCGTGTTGTGTATGGCCGCGAGGGCGTCCACGGAGGATCGTGAGTCAGTGCATATTGTAGTAGGGGCAGTGATGTATTGTGCAATGATGTGTTGGAGGAAAGTGAGTATGGCTACTAATTCTGCTGTGTATACCAAATGATGACGTGTTAATTTGGTTTGGCCAGTGTCGAGCCCACCGCACCAGGCGGCGCCCGTACCATTGCTGGTACGGGAGCCGTCAGTGTAAAAGAAAGTGTGTTGTGGGTGGGCCTCTTGATATTAAAAAAAATTGACTTGAACGTCGATGGGGGTGAGTAGGATTTTATTGTGCCTAAAGAGATACTCAAGTTTGAGGTGTTTCATGTGCCATAATGGGATAAATGGGGGAACTCGGTCGGGGGTAATATCGGGAAATTTAGTGTCGATTTGAGGACCTGCTTCAAGTGAATAGCAATACTGTATTTATTTTT
>JAOTOM010001174.1:0-30000 GCA_034440615.1 Ashinkailepas kermadecensis
GCTGAAACGAATTGAATCACTTACAGGCGGAACCAGAAGGCGTTGGTTATTGGTTTTACGACACGTCGACCGTTGAGTCATGTAGCGTCGCCAATCTATCACGCCGATTGGTCGCGGGCGAAGAGAAGCAACAGGTGAGACTCGAACCCACAACCTTTCGATTGTGAGACGAGCATCTTACCCCTAGACCACTCGTCCCCCAGAAGGCGTTGAAGGACAGCTCCAACCAGGACACCTGTCGGATGACGAGCAACAGGAGTTAAGTTGGTGCGGGATGGGATAGCAATCCGGTCATATACGAATCCGGTCATATGGTATATGCTGGAACTGAAGAGACGATACGCTGGCCTTTGTGGATGTGTGTCGATGGAGCGATGGACGGGGAAGTGCATCCCCGAATATCCGTGAATGTGAACTACACGCATATGACGTTGCTTGCATGAGCAGCATTGGACTAACAACTCTTTCATCTGTTATCCAAAGTGAGTGCGTGAGTGAGTGCGTGGGTGCGTGCGTGTGGTGAGTGCATGTGAGTGCATGCGTGAGTGCGTGCGTGCGTGAGTGAGTGAGTGAGTGAAGAGAGAGAGAGATGTACTGTATGATTGCCATTGGACGGTATACCAACTGAAAACTTCTCGAAATGCCGACGTATAATTTGACCGAGAAGTTAAACCATTGACATCCGGAAGTCATGTTGGACACCATTGAACGTTGCCCAGCCTGCCTCGGCCTCCCGAAGGCAGCATACCTCGGATGGTGTTGTGCGAGAATCTTTGACTGGAGAAAGCCGACATGGAAAGCGCAACCTGTATCTTCAATCAAGGGGGAATCCAGGCATTGTCATGGGAGGGGAGCGCTTCTGGCTGAAAATGCGAGGGGAGGGGGCACGTGGGCCTTCCAGGAGGGCTCCTTTTTCTCTCGAAGGGAAGGCCCTGGCTGAAAAATTCGATGGGTGAGGAGGGCGCGCCTCTGCACTTCAAAGGGGTGCCTTGTCGTTTCAGGGCACTTTTCACATAACAAATGGAGGGGATGCACTCGAGCTTTCCAAGAGCGGCATCTTTTCCCGACCAGGGGGGGGCACCTTCTCATAGGGGTGAGGGGCACATGCCCCAGCGTGCCACTTGTATCCGCTCCAGTTTCAACCTATACCTGTTAATATCTATAACATCTATACCTGTCGGTATAGATATTCAACATATGCCTTCAATAACATATAACTATGGCAATAGGCTCTTGAAGTTCATTTAGATTTGTCAAGAGTAATTTATACCAGAATGAAGCCACGCACACGCGATTATATGTAGTTCGACCACCAGCAATAAGATGAATACATTGTTAGCAATACATTGCTAACCAGCGAAGCAGCACCCGTAATACATTGTTCTGTTGATGATGGATCAATTGCAAAGCGTTCGTTGACGATTTACAGGCTTTACTCCACGGTCCCACGCTAGCATGCTTCACTCGTTATGCCGGCGTCAGCAAGGCGTTGTGCTGATAACATTGGTTTAGATGGGCACTTTTGGTTTTGCGCTTGTTGATCGAATGCTTTTTTCAGTGATGTGCGGTGTGCCTTAGGGCATGGTCGAGAACCGTCCGAAGAGGAGTGATTTTGCCCTGCTTCCACGGAGCAGGATGTGTGGATTGGATTACGACGGTGTTCATCGCAGGCCGCGGACATGCGAGGTGCCATTTTTGCCGGGGAACATTTGAAGACCGGCCCCGGGAGCTGTACTAAAGTAAAGTTGTAGACGTTGCCGAAATAAAAGCTTTCCGAACTTCATGCTACTGTTTTTATTTCAAACCAGCGTGGGCACGGACAGAACAGACACGCGCGACATCAAGGTCAATGGGCGCTGTATGACCGAAGCAGTCGATGTGCCCCTAAGCCCAAAAAAAACAACCGACGTTAAGGTCAAGAATGCCACGCAACAGAGGTGGATTGGTTGGTTGGTTGTGGCTTTACGACGCAATCAGCAGCTGAGGCCATATGGCGTCACTTGCCTCTCACCCTGGCAGGAAGGGCGCTCACCGCGGGGAATCGAACTCCTACCTCTGGCATGCCAGACGCTCAGCTTAACCACCGAGCTGCTGGCGCCATCTGCAACAGAGGTGCACCGGCCAACTGCCGGGGAATGCAACCAGCCGTCGGTCACGCGACAGGCATCACAACCAGCATAGCCGCCGTCCGCACGATCACATCCAACACACTTCCTTCTTTTGCTGGATTGGCCCTCGTTAGGTCCCGTCGGGAGATCGATGTCTGTGGGCATCAGCATAGTGAGAGTTGTGAAGACTTCGCAACACAAATGCGCATTCACACCTTCCGCTCAGAAACGTCCAACCATATAATTTGTCAAAGGTACTCGACCATGGACCACTGGTCGCCGTGCCACGTAGTTCTGATTTAGTAACAGCGACTTTAATTCGTGCTCTGAACACTTTGACACGCGTACTGACCTAACGAGCACCGTGTGAACGGCAATACAAGGTCAAAACGAGCATATTAATATAGCTACCAAAACCAGGCTAACTATAGACCGAACTCACACCGTGCCATCACTGCTAATCAAGATGACGCTCTTGCTGGATAAACTCAGATGGCCGAAAAACATTCTTGTACAAAACACAGGGCCACCCTGACTGAACTCATTGAAATTTCGGATGAATTCGCGGATTGAACTTTCGCCAATACGCCCCCTTGTCGCGAGTGTGACTCCTGCCAGACATCTGAATGGCATACTGATGCATGTCACGAAGACAGCCATACAAATCGTCGACGTACTGAGTCACAGAAACAGATTTGAACGCAAATGGGGCGTTGATTTATGAATCTACAGGTAAGCGAGGCTTGCACACAAACATCAGAGCATACGCACTAGCCAAGAGACCGGGTCACCTGTGAGCGATAGCCCATCTTCAACAACGACAGGTGCTGATCCCACTCGGCATGGCTCTCTGCAAGACATTTCACGAATATGTCAATGATGGTGAGCATTATTCGCTTCCACTTGCTGTTTCCATGTGGGTGATGACAGTCTTCTTTACATCCATAATACGGTAGACCTCGGCGACAATCTGGCCTACAAAATCGTCCGGACAATCCGAGTGCAAGTTGCAAGGACAACCGTATCGCACGAAGATCCCGCGAGTCGACGAAGTGGCAACAACAATGGTCATTTTCATGTCGAACAGAGGAAAAACCTCACCCCACCGGGCGAAGTCATCGCAACACATAAAAGGATGTTTGTTGCCTCCTGCGGTGGTCGACAGGTCAGTTAGTAAATCTACTGAGTCTCCTACGGCTCGTCGGGTTGAAGCTCGCCCAGCTGAACATGTAGAGCACCATGAGCGCTCGAGGGCAAGGTATCTGAGTTACGTGAATCGCATCACACAGACACAGACAGGCATACAGGCAGATCACACATTTTAAATGTGATGTTTTTTCGCTGTGCATAGGATGCATGAGCAGCGGCTCTGGTTGTTACCCCACCCAGCGCACTGCACCACTTGCTCCAGAGCAACAACGTGACACGCTAACCTTTACACCGCCAGACACACTCATAGTTGATAGGTCAAATGATAAAACTAAGTTGCTTGATCTCACAGGCCAAGCTATTCCAAATGTGTCTGAAATTTTTAGCAAAGAGCCCAATTTCGCCCTCATTCGTAGCATTAATCGGCATGTCATAAGGCAGGTACAAATAGGTTTGGAAAGGGGAGCCTTTGCACTACGTTGGAAGAAGGAAATGAACAATAAGCGTGGTCAACAACAGCACTCACAACCAACAATGACCGATACATCTGCCACACAAAGCACCCACCACCAACAGTCCCACACTGACACTACACAGACAGCCCATCACACAGTACCACATTTAGCGCCCAGATTCAGTGATACTACTACAAGGATGGCACCACAAACTAGTATTGCTATTTATTAGTCAGCACTTAGATCATTAAAACGGAAAGTCATCAGCATTTTCAAAAACCATCGTCCCCATGTCAGTCAAACCACTCACAAGACGAACTAACGGCTCTCAAAACGTTGCGCAAAGATCCCAACGTCATCGTAAAACGCTCGGATAAATGAAAAGGTTTTGTTCTCATGACATGGGAATCCTATATAGAAAAGACTTCGAAAATCATCTTACAATATGAACACACAGGGACGAACCCGACTAAACGTTTGGAAGCGACTATCAAGAAAATGATTATCGAAACAATGCAGGAAAGATCCCATGCAAAATTGTCATAGCTATCAAACCAAATTCCTCCCGCACAGCAGAACTCTATGGCCTCCCTAAAACCCACAAACCTGACGTGCCCTCAGACCTACAGTTTCGGCATGTGGCGACCCTTTGGATAAACAGACTTGGTTCCTAGAGAAACGCGTTTCCCAGCTTTTCATCTTTGTACCAGTCCATCTAAAAAGACAGTAGATTATCTTACTGGAGTTCGCGAACAGTTCCGCATCAGCAGACATGAACCGCTTCCATCCCAGGCTAAAATTTACCATAGAGAGAAGCGATCAGTCTACCAACAGCCAAATTTCCTTTCTCGACACTAACGGTCAACAGTGACCTGACCAATACAACAGAACTTTTCATTAAACCGATGGCAGCTCCTATTATCCTCCCATACAAATGGGCTCACCCTATCCAAACTAAAAGTTCCGTTATGTATGCTCAATTGCTGAGAGCAATGCGTCTAGGTTCTGATAAGGCCGCCCCCCCCCAAAAAAAAAGAGATCGACAAAATCCAAGGTCTTTTCCTATCCAATGGCTATCCTCATAGCACGATACAGAATAACAAAATTTCGAGTATTGACACACAATGCTAAATGCAGACGTCGCGCGACAAGTCAATACACCCACGATACAAACGCATCCAGCTCACATGGATCCGCCGACACCACATACATTAGTTTAGCATTTATCGATGATTCTCTGACAAAAAAAGGTAGCCACAGCCATCGCTAGGTCCACACTCAATGCGCGTAGCCTGTAAAAGCGCAAAAACACTTTCGGAGACATTTACTAAATCTGCCCTCGACCCTCCACCATGCCCTGCAGGCAATAGAGCGTGCCAATGCTGTTTGGCCTGTCTCAAAGACAGATGTTACACCAAAAATGTGGTGTACAAAATTAAGTGCGAGCTTTGCGCCTAAGGGACAGCACTCATAACTTATATTGTGGAAACAGCACGCATGGTTAGGGACAGATACATGGAACACATCAGATATGCAAAGAACAAAACGAAAAACACCCCTTTTGGAGAGCATTTCCCCACAAATCACCCCGAAAACACCATGACTCCAACAACGCTCAGCAGCACAATCTTGCGGATTTGAAGACATGACAGAGCTAAAAATTGCAGAATCCAGAATTGAATTCCAGAATTGAAACCAGGAACAAAAAGTCTCCCCTAAACACAATGCTTCATGGACCCTCATAAAACCAGTTCCCTATACAATACGGTACTGTACAGACACCACCTGCACTCGCCGACTTATTCACTCCGTAATCACCCATCGGCACAATCACTCATCCCATCATTCACTCGTTCATCCGCACACGCGAACACTTGGAGAGCATTGACGTATCATGGATATATGTGTGCATAGAGATGTATAGGGTAGATGTATAGAAAGGGTGTCTAGGGAAGCGACGAATATTATTACTCTGTTATTCTCGTATCACATGTACTTGTTACAATGCCCATTTAAATATGGTCGATACTGGGACTTAGATGATGACTTCGTCAATATTGGTAGACAACCTATATATATATATATATATATATATATATATATATATATATATATATATATATATATATATATATATATATATATATATCTATATATATATAGCATGTGTGTAAAATCATGTGCGTAAAATGTACCTGCGTATTTATTCAGTCTCTGAAGAAGGGACATGCTCGAAATATAAATATAATGACAGATCTGTGATCCTATCTTACTTCATATGAGCACTTGGTTACTTTTTATAATCGTCTTTAATTCGACAATACTCAGTACAGCTTTCCGCAACATTGTCGATGTGTGAACATAATGAATAAATAACCATGATTGGTTGATTGGTTATTGGTTTTACGACACGTCGACCGTTGAGGCATACTAATCAAACTTATAATAGTAGCTCTATTTTTCTGCATTTAATTTTGCTGAACTTGCATCAGAAATATTGTGTGACAATTATTTATTAGCATATACAGTGGCTATATGCTATCATTCTAAGTATTTCTATTATGCTTGAGGAACATCTTCCAGCTCCTGTTGCTTGCCTGTCAATCTGATGACTTTATTATTATCTAATGTAGGGGACTGGCATACCTGCAGATACAGGCTCTCCTTGATAGGCTGCAGGACTCATCCTTGGGTGATGTGAAACTTGAGAATATGGGAAGCCAACCAGATGAGAGAAACAGGTAAGAGCATATCAAGCCCCATGCACTTGATCACCCATAGTACATGCCTTGATCTAATAACACACATGATTGCGACTAATGCATCATAGGTGTTTCTGAAATGGTTGGGATGGCATGACACATGAGGGACTCGAATGGATTGAGTGGCATACCACATTGTGTTCCATGCTAAATGTGGTGATTATTAGGACAGAGTAAACATTTGGAGGGGGCATGTTCCCTCCGAAAAGCATACAAAGTTACACAACCAATAGTCATGCATAACACACACATGACTCACCTATATCTATCCCACTTCATCTACCCAATTTTCCATCTCCCCATTACACATCAGGAATTTATCCACCCTACTTTTAAACACATTCAAAGGAAGACTCACATCACCATGCATACCATTCCATTGATCAACTACTCTTGACTGAAAACGTGTTAACATTTAACTGTCTTACACTTACTTCACTTTAGTATTTGCTTAATACATGAAACAATTTGAAAACAATCATGATTATGTGGTAAAACACCAACTTTTTTACATGAATACAGTTGTCATAATTCAAATAAATGCAGACTATGCTATTTGTTGAATTCAAATTCCTCAAATGAACAATGCATCCAGGCAAGAGGCATAGAGAAGACAGATTCCTGTGATTAACTCAGTTTGGTGGTTATCTACATAAATATTTATATTATGATATGGCTGTGGACACACACCATACATATTGTATATAACCCCAGAAGTTAAACATCATACATATGGTGTTCAACCCAACAGGTTATACACCAAACACACCAGACTCTGGTTCTTAGCATTCTGTTCCAAACAATGGAAGCAGTCAGCTAGATCCTGGGCCACTACCAACCATTGAGTGACATCACTGATGGTCTGATGTTATGCAACATTATATACTTATACAAATACATAATGGCATATATATGACTACAGTCACATAAATAATCTCACAATTGCATCCCAAAACCCTGACCTTGACCAGGTGGCAAAGGCACCTCTCTGTGAAGGCTGTGTGCATCCCTAGCCCCACATAGCAGTTTTATTTAGCCAGTCACTTTTCCAAATGGAAAATATTCTGGCATGTGGGAAGCTCGATTGCACCCATCCCTCCCCTCTGCCACTATCAATACATTTTTTTAGCTGAAGGTGCCTCTGAGTGGAAAAGGTCTCACTCAAAAATATTATGCACCCCTGTAATGCCACCCAGTCAGTGAACCTGCCATCCTGCATGCCTACTGATGACTACTGACATGACTTCAGGGCGTCTGTAGCTCAGTGGTTAAGCTGAGCGTCTGGCGAGCCAGAGGTATGGGGTTCGATTTCCCTGCGGCATCCAACCTTCCTGCCAGGGTGAGAGGCAGGCGACACCATATGGCCTGAGCTGCTGAGTTTGTCATAAAGTCACAACCACCACCACTGCATGCCTACTGAGTCCGTGTTCATGCCCTACATTGTTTCAGATGATTAGGAATCAAAAGTATTGTATAGTAAGCATAGATGGTGCCAGCTCATTGCTGATGGTGCATCCAATGCTGTCTTCAAGGCCTAGAAAATAAAGTATTTGGCTAATACATTGACATGTTGGAAAACACAATCATAATTATATACTGCAACATTGCATTTAAAAAAAACATGAATACAGTCATCATAATTCAAATAAATGCAGGTATATTCTTCATTAGTTTCCTTGAATGAACACTGCATCCAGACTAGAGGTATGGAGGACATATTACTGTGATGAACACAGTTTGGTGGCAACCTACTTAAATAATTATATTACAATATTAGTAGTTTACAAATACATGCGTCACACTGTAAAACTAACAAGAAAAGAATGTCATTACAGATGGCTATGCCAATTGCAACTTCATTATGACACACTCTACCACTATGCAGCACAGCAAATGCATGTATCGCAGTGTGTGAGAAAACATAGTTGAGACCAAGGTATTATATGGAGGTAAAATCATAAGCATTTATGCATCCTTCTGTGCAGGTTGCCTTATGACAAGCACGATACGTCACCCGCTCACTCCGTCATTACACATGGATATGGGCCACTTTCTGAACACCGAATTGACATCCCTCCATGCAGAGTATTGGTTAGGTTTCTATTTTTAATTTACATAATTTTCAGAAAATAAATTCCTTCACACTTGTCTAATTTTATTTTTTGGAGTATTTTTTCTCCAAAGGTAGGCTAGGCTAGGTTATGCTAGGTTATGCTGGATTTTTATTTCTTTTTTAAACATGTCTTTTTATGCTATACCTAACTCAGCCTCTTTTTGGCATTATTTTGCTCACAACATGAAAAGTAAGCATTTGCACAGAAAACAAGTGGTCTGGTCCCATCATCTTAATCACCTTCAGAAACATGGCATTCTGGAGAAAAATGTATTAAAAAACCACTTTTAAGACAAATTTCCCAGTGATGCCCTAAACAGAACATCATCAAGCTAACATAACTAATCCTTTCACGATTTTAAACATCACAAACAAGAATGACTCCGTAGTCTTTAATCACTTATACCTGATTAATTGCAGATATAATGCGATAAGCCACTCCATATTCATGATCGTAAACAATCATTAATTTCCAAAAGCGTATCAACACCATGGTCCGGTTCAAAAGTCCAGACTCGATGATCGCTTACGATCTTACCTTCTTCACTCACATTTTTTACTTTGCTTCCAGGTAATATTGAACCTCCCTCACAGGCATGAAATCGCCAGCCACCCCATCCCCTAAAACCGCAACAGTTCAAACACGTTCAACTCGTTGTTTCACCACCTTACACTGTATCTATTGGAAGGTCCTGCCATCTGTTGATACAGAGAAAAGCTTCCGTTACTGCCTTGAGCATACTTTCAATAAAGGCGGCAATTATTCCGCCTTGCTGAGAGCACGCCAACTATTGTTGAACTTCTTGATATTTGGATCTTGGACGTTGCGGTTTTGGACCTTCGGTCTTTGGACTTTTACGATCCTTGGATGTTCGGTTTTTGGACTTTATTTACTTTGGACCTTCGGTGTTTGGACGTTATGATTCCTGGACTTTGCGTTCTTGGACTTTTTGTAATTGGACTTTTCGTCTTTGGATGTTAGTTTTTTGGATGTTTCGATACGGACCCCTCGTTGCAGCTATCGACCCCCACCAAACCAATTGGCAGCGTTGCGTCACTGCGGCTGGAAGTTTGTCCTTCATAAGGTTATCGTAATGGAAAGATGTCAATTTTTGTGGAAGCCATGTGCCAAAATTAAACATTTTTTAGATAAAAACCTTTACTTATTTAGAAGACACACCCATTATTTGCTATACAGAAATGGAACCTATTTGGGACTATTTGCTTATAACTACTGTACATTTATTCTCAAAGATTATCTTGCACAGTCCCACAGCACCTATGAAGGGAAAATGGTATTGGGCGAGCAATGTATGGAGGGAGTAACGGGATTTTTCTCAATGACGGAACTGGCATTGCGCTAAGGAATGTGGGGATAGAACTTTTGGAGGCGTTAACATGCTGTCAGGTCAGGATTCAGGCACGTAATCAGACGTAATCATCATGGGGGACGAGCGTCTCCTTCCCTGGCTTTACCCAGTGTACGTAAATCCATAGGCTTCAATGCCGGGAACAAGGTGGGGGGGCACTGGGGGCATGCGCCCCCATGAAAATTGGCACACCTCCGAGGAGGCTTGTGTGCACCCCTGTCAAATTTGTCAGCCAGATTCGCACCTCTGAGAGAAAAGTGGCCCTTTCAGTATGCTGGAATGCACACTGCTATACATGTTGAGCCATATGCTCCTATTGTATGGAAACCTTCACTGTGCTCAGGTACATCCCCCATTTTTTATTACAGAGGCGACCCCTCTGAGAGAAAATGCGACCACTTTAGTGTGCTCGAGTACACTCCCCCCCCCCCCCCCCCCGCACGAATTTTCCAGCCGAATGTGTCCCTCCGAAGAAATGGCGCCCCTCCAGAGACAAAGCGTCTCCATGACAATTCCTGGATCCGCCCCTAATCGGCGTAATACTAAACGCAATTGGGGAACATGGTTTCTCCGGGGCCTAGACTCCTTAGGAAAGGGACACATTTACCAGTACTTCGAGTAGCCTGAAAGCCTGTAGGGGAAAAGTGACCCTCTAAGACGAAAATGCCCCTTAGGTATGCTCAAGTGCTCTTCAGACTCCTCCCCGCTCAGCGGATTTGCCCCATGAATGGACGGCGAATGCGCCCCTCCAAGGAAATGTGCCCCCATAACATACCTGGATCCGCCCATGATATGTATGTGGTGGAGATGGTCTCGTCGCCGCCAGCCACGGCGGAGGCAGCTGTTGGGTCGGCGGCTTCGGTGGCCGCAGTAGCCACCCGAGAGGCCGGGTCAGCGGTGGTGGTGGCTGTGCTGTCACAGCCCAGTGGGTTTGCACCGCGGCGTATCAGCATCAGAATGCTCAGAAGTCAGACACGGGATTTGGCTTCCGCTGGCGTGCGATTATGGTTACATCCTGCACCGCCTCGCACCAGCCCGAAGAACCCCTCAAGGCGGTCCTGTGTTAGATGACGCGTTAGGAGGAACGTCGTATCCCCATATTTCCACCCTACGTCTTGGAAGGGGCCCCGCACCGACCGCTCCTTCACTAAGAGGCCTGTCTGAATGGGATACAAGTGGCGCGAGTCCCCCATGCATAGCCCCTACATCTCGTCCACCAAGGCTGCCAGAGTCGCCTCATGTGCTGCCTGCCCCCAGTGTCCTCAAGATATTTTCCCACCAACTGTGCGGCTGAAGAACGAAGTTGTTTGGCGATAGTAGATGTTGGTAAGAAAATACTGACGAGGCAGATGCATATGTATATATGTATATATATATAAATATATATATATATATATGCATGAATATATGTCAGTCTGTACTTCCAGACGAATACAGTGGTGGATAACGGTTCTTAATTTTGTTCCGGCTGACAAGGCCAACGAAAGAGACACAAAATGAAGTCTATTCAATAGAGTATTTGGGGATGTTTGCTTCTGGATTATTAAGTTATTCCATTATTGATGAATATATTGCGAATGTAATATTTTATATACATGACAACAGTGATACAATTGTCGTAGAAAACTTAAATTTATACTTAATGCGCAAGTTCTCGCACCATTGCAACATAATTCTGACCCGATCTTTACCATTGTATTCGGCTGAGCTATGAATGAACAGATGCACATGTGTCACATATGTGTGCACATCCTGAAACTACGTTCCCGTTCCTGTTTTAATCATATCCTTATTTCAGACCACAAATGTTTTTTTTTTCATGATAAGCACATGTTTCAAGAAAAGCGTGCATATATTAAAGTCTGTTCTCGCGTCGAAATGGGGCGTGAAGCGCAAGTTCTCGTCCACTCTTTCCCTTCACCTGCTGAACCTGCCTTCTGCATCGCACCCTTCGACACGGGCCCCCACGAAGTGGGTTTGGTAGCGGGCTTGAAGGTTTCCCTTCACCATTGGTTTACATGCAATTTTACCGTTTTTCTCTACGATCTCTTGCATGTTTTATGGCCATATAGACCACTTTGACATATACCAATTGAAATAACTATTCTTCAGCTTCAGCAAAATGTATCCGAAATGACCCAGCAACAATTTTCCTGCCTAACAATGTGCCGTTTCCGGCAGGCTGACCATCAAGTTCCTCCAAAATAAAGGGATTTTTCCCGATATTGGTAGGCTCCCTCTACCGTCCGTTTTGGCTGGTGTTGTCACCCCCGTTCGAGAGCGGAAGAAAGGATAGACGGGGGGGGAGAGCTAAGTGCGCCATAGCTTCTTCCCTTCAGTGGCAGGAGAATTTCCGAAAAGTAACCACAGAAGACCGCCTGAAATGATCTGACCGCCCCTAGACCGCAATAGGAGACCCTTTGTCGTCATAAGAGGTCCCATAGCCGCCACAGGAAGCCAATAGCTGCCACAAGAGGCAGGGACGGATCCAGGAATTGTCATCTGGGGGAGGGGACACGTGCTTGGAGTGGCGCCACCGCGAAAGCAGCTTGAGGGGTGTCTTTCCTTCCAAGAGGCGCCTGTGGCTGAAAAATTCGAGGGTGTTGGGGTGCACTCGAGCCTTCGCGGAGGGACGCGTTTTCCTGGTCGAAGGGACGCCACCTTTCATGGGGGGGCATGTGCCCCAACTTCCCTCCCTGGATCCGCCACCGACAGGAGGCCCCATATATCCCACGTAATATATATTTGTGCATTTGTGTGTATATATATATATATATATTTATATATATATATATATATATATATGTGTGTGTGTGTGTGTGTGTGTGTGTGTGTGCGTGTCTGGTGCATGAATGGTTCAAAAGCAATCTGCACCAATGAGCCGCAAGACATTATTGCAAATGATTATGCCCTTTATTTGCATGCTTACGGTTAAGTCTACACATGAATGGATGCACGCGTTTGGTTCGTGGGTGCATATGCAGTCTGTATATATTGGTGGCAAATAGTGAAAATAATTGGTGTGGCATGGGGTGTTTGTTGATACACGCTGATGACATCTGTTCGCTATGTATATGTGCAGGAAGCTGGCTGCATCTGTCATTGAGGATGCAAGTCACACATTGGAAAATTGCATACCAATGGTTACCTTCGACCCAACTGCAGATGTAGCGTCCTGCTTGCGCGGTTCATAAAACTCCCCGAATACGAATATATCGAGTGCGAATATGTTCTTCGTACGATTTTCACGTGTATTTGCGCATACGTATTTCAAGTACGAATGTATCGCGAATTTATAACGTAACCAAGTAACAACGGCAGCAGAACGACTACCTGCGTGGATCGCCAACTGTGGTTGGTGAAAAAAAATGCAGACATGAACTCACAATATAAGAATCTTTCACCTGTAACTTCGCCTGCTTTCATTCATCACTCGCATCGCAGCCGTAATGTACGAGTGGTCTGCGCACACGTGGTGACCGTCTGTCACAGCGCGGCTTGAACTTGATCTGACTATGTACTGGACTGGGGCGGCAAGGGAACACACGCCAGCGGGTAAGGCTACCACTGATGGTGGCCTCAGCTGAGATACCCCTCGCGCAAAGGACGTCGCAGGAGCCGACGGGATGGCTTCGGGAACGGACACAACAACGGCACCATTCGCGACCTGATCTGGCCATAATGTGAATGACCTATCAGCGGTCCGCGACCTGGACCGTGCACGCCTGACCCGCTGTCTGCCCGATGATCGCTGGCAGCCGGCGGCTGTGGAATGCTGACGTCTTCCTATTTATATATTTATTTATTTATGTCACAATACATGCCCTCCACGTGCAGTGGCTATTATGGACAGTCCTCTGCAATCTGTTTTGAAAATCACATTTTAAAGTCATATTTAGGCAATCCAACATCCGTAGGTTTTAAGTAATACAATATTAGTGCGTTTAAGTGATTCAACATCGGTAGTTTTTAGACCGTCCAACATCAGTAGGCTAGGTTAGGTTGTATTAATTTGTATTGATAATTGTATGTTATTTTTCATTATATACCACCAGACCCAAAATCTTTTCCCCACACTTCCCATATGTTGTTGAGGTGGGATAGCAGGTACATGTAGTCGATCTTTTTCTTGTTTAAACAAAAGTTATTTCAATGTTTTTAATATTCTTTTCTTGGACTAATTTCTTAGACAGAGGTACTTGAACTTAGTGCTTATATCTTTGGAAGTTTTCATTTTCCAAAGGAATGAGTGTCAAATCAGAAAACACCTGAAAAACAACATTGTGATCAGAAATGGCCCAGAGACTTCTTATGCATGTTTGCCATTTTAATGATGACTATTGGGGTTTTAGGGTGCGTAAACCCCATTGGGTTATATTGCACCCATAACAAGGTTGCCTAAGCACGCGTCAGACTGTCACAAACGAATATAAAACATCGGTAGCTATTAAGGCGCTTGATCTGAGATCTGTGGAAACAAGTAATCAGTTAGGCAGGTGCATATATTACGTCAAATCCCATCTCCGCAAGGAAGCATAAAACTGCTCCATTGCGTATAAATCGGTAATAATCTCCCAATAAGTTCTTCAACCTCAGAGCATTCGCATCTTATCCGAAGTGGCGCCTACGTTCTTCTGTGTATGCTTGGCACGCCACCAGCACATGGTGCACAGTCAGCGCGGCATTACACCTAACACATTTCGGCCTGTCGTCCCCGCACAATAAATACCTGTGTTGCCAGAGCGTGACCAATTCTAAGACGACAGATGGCTACCTCGTCCCTTCTAGTTTGGCTGAAGGACGAGGGCCACGGAGCTAAGGTTTGATTTCCTTTAATTTGTTGAACTCCACTTGGTCCCATTTGCCCTGCCACTGTCTGAGAATAAATGATGAGATAATTGGGTAGTAGTCACTGGCAGGGAGTGGGAGAACGCGACTCCTAGGCGCTTGTGCTGCACGCCTTGCAGCCCTGTCGGCCAGCTCGTTACCACGGATTCCGACATGTGCTGGAATCCAGTAAAGTATGACCTGTTTTCCCATGCGATGCAGCGAAGTAAGGTGCGATAAAATGTCTCGTACGATGACATGTTGCTGGTTAAAACCGTGCAGCGCCCCACAAGACTGCTCAGAGAATCAGTCAAAATAACATGCAAAATATCGTCGTCAACTTCGATGTATGCAAGAGTTTTGCTGATGGCCATTAACTCCGCAGTGAAGACCGTGGCGTGTGGCGGCATTTTACACAAATCCTATAATTGTTGATGGAAAGAATCAACCTAAATATAGGCATCACTCACTTGTTATCTCATGATAACCTCATTCTTTGTCCATTCTGTAAAAAATATACCCCATAAATGCACCATTTCAGTCAGCAGATCTGACCCAAATCATATATTTATCATACCTTTGACCCTAACTTAGTGTAGCTATAACTTAGTGGTAAATAGGGTCTTATCGTGATTGTTATTTTGGTGCACAAAGAACATATTTATTTTTACCAGCAAGCACAAACATTGGTTGAAAAGCAGAATAATACCAAAAAGGAGGGCTTTCAATTGGTTCATATACAATAACTAATTATTGAAAGCTTTATAAATTTGCAAGGTAGCCTAGCATAAAATTAGCCAGCCTAATCTATGTTCTCAGAGAAAAGTATCAAAATATTGAAATAAAAGGACATAACCTAACCAGGCCTATCCTCTTTTTTTGTGCAGGAAAAACATTGTCAACATGCAAACAAAGCAAGAAAAACACAACAACGTAATGTTGCAAATGATGTAAACATCACTAATACAAAAAGTTTCAGGATTACCCAGGATATTGGCTGGTGGGAATATTATGGTGGGAATAGCTGATGGTAGGAGACATTTGATTATCTGCAAAGAGACAGGGTTGAGCAGCTCTTTCTTTAGGTTTCTTCTCTGATCAATTTATTTGAAATGCTTGGAGCATGCTCTTGGTTCCCAACATTTGAGAACTTAGACATGTTTTATTGTATGCTAAGATATTTTGCTAAGGCAGAATCCTGATAAAATGGTGTAACCAGATTTCTTCTTTATTAAAGTTGCCTGCCCAGTGCCACCCCTGGTACTGCACAGTAAGGCATGACACCTGAAACAGAGATGTGTTACATTCAAACATTCTATCTAGATGCTGAATTCATACTACAGGAAATCAGACTGCAACTCATGGAAAGTTTCAGGAGGGCATTCATAGCATGACGATTGTATTGTACATAAATGTTCAATTATGCATGTATCGTCAATAATCCATGCAAAATTAATAAAGGAATAATGCACCATGCCCTGGGTCTAGCTGGCCTAGAAAGAGCTATGTTTGCAATGACTGTTGTATGTCAATGTAGGTAGGTAGGTACATGTTTGGAAAAATAGGCTGCTCCTGGATTTTTGGAATTCAGAACACTATCCTCTCCAGAAAATTGTTTCTTGTTTTCTCATCTGGAGGTTGAATCTCCGAAGTCACCTCCAATGTTTGACAATGAGCTGCTGTGATCAAGTAAAAGTGCTCAAAATTCACCGAAAGTGGGTGCAAATTGAGTGGATGCATAAGGTTTGAACAAAAATATTCTCCATACTGGATGACTACAAAATATTCCTCTCAACATGCAATATTACAATGCACAAATCCAACCTTGCCTATGCATGATACAAATATGTGTCGGAACAAATGTTCACTGGAAAGAACAGGACAAGATTAATAACTGAGTCAGCGGAACATAAATATATTTGATTATAGAGGAGGCAAAATAAAAGTAACCATTGCGTATGATTTGAGGAAAGTCGTCTGCAACCATATTGATACCATATTAAAAAAAACCTTCGGATGACGTCATGCGGCTTGAAGGAAAACTTCGATCTACCTTCTAGTAAAGGTATCTTGCTTCGACACGTCCGATTGCGGCTATATCATAACATCCAGAGTTCATAACGGCCAAAGCTCACAACGTCCAAGGATCATAGCGTCCAAAATGCGAAATAAAGGCCAAAAAGTCAAAAATGTATCGGATAGGGT
Source organism: Ashinkailepas kermadecensis (assembly GCA_034440615.1). Taxonomy (NCBI): domain Eukaryota; kingdom Metazoa; phylum Arthropoda; class Thecostraca; family Neolepadidae; genus Ashinkailepas; species Ashinkailepas kermadecensis. The sequence continues at coordinate 16,990 of JAOTOM010001174.1, forward strand.
GCTTTCATAACGTCCAGAGTTCATAACGTCCAAGGATCACAACGTCCAACATTGGCTTCAAAGGGAGCGTTCATAACGTCCAGGGTTCATAACGTCCAATAACGTCCAAAAATAGTTACTCAGTTGTCCGCTAGAGGAGCCAGCGGAACCCTGATGGTGAAATCGTGCGGATGCGTCTCCGCTTGCTGTCAACAGGTGGCAGGAGTTTGTAGTTATTGTCGCATGGTAGCTCGCAAATGTGCTGCCAAATGTGGTCTGGTAGTTTCTTCAGGTGTGGATTCTGAAATCTTCTCCAGTTCCTCCAGGGGACGAATACATTTCCTCAGAGGGTCGCCTTCGGTGGGAAAATTCGTTGAGCGGGTGCAGGGGCTGCGCATGAGAATACTGAGGGGGCACATTTTCCTCAGAACAGAGCGCCTTTGGCTGGAAAATTCGTTCCAAAGGGATGGGGAGGGTCTTTTCCGGTCGGACCGGCTCCACCTTACTCTGGGGAGAGGGGGTAAAGACTGCCGTGGGACGCTGGGGAATGTATCGGGACGTCGCTGCTTATCAGTTATCAGCTATCTGGACGGTCCCCCAATGCCGGAACTCTGGACTTTGACCATGAGGGGTGCGGTTCACCGACGCGCCGGGTCGGGCATCGTAACAAGCGGTGGGGCATAAGTTTAAATGCATACAGTTCAGTTTAGTGAACACATAGCAAAATGGAATGGGCGATACCTTGCATTCGAATCCAGGGATATATTATTCAGGCATAAAAGTTAGGAAATCCATTAATCGCGCATTCTTATTTTCCTCGCGTAATTCACGATAGGTAACCTCACGGCTTAGGATAAAATACACTTAAATTGTTATGTGCGTTACAAGGAACATGAAAATACAGGAGTTATGGCCAAATAGGGAACGCAAAACTGGACTCATTTCGACCGGATATTGTGAATACACGACTAGAAACTGCTTGAAATGGTTCTTGTTCACTCTGGTAGAGCATTATTGCAAAGCGCGGATCCAGGCTGCAGGGTGGGACGCATATGGTGCAAAAGATGCCTTTTATCTGATCGTATTTGCAAGGAACAGCCGTGCATCTATGTCGACCCCTCGGCGTTATGTCGTATTTCCGCCATTTAGCGGCAAAATGCTAATTGCATGAAATGCATCCGTGCAACAACGGCTTGACGGTTATGTGAGGTATATTTATACTAATTTTAAGAACATGACATCCCTTATTTGTTTGTTCTGGAACCGCTCCTGTCCTGTCCGCGAAGTGCCAAAAAAAATATTGCGAGGTGTCTTCAAGAAACCTGCTAGCCCATTCAACGCCAAATCGACAAGTTTAAGGGCCAAAATAACATCCGTGGGGTTATCTGATGCACCGAATCCAGCTGTGTCATTCCTAGAAAGAACAGATCAATGGCCAAGGAGTTACATACTGAGGCATTTGCAACCCCGGTAGCTCAGTTGGTTAGAGCGCTGGCCTGCATTGGTCTCCCCTGACCTGGCAACGCAGGGTTCGAGTCGCTTCACGCGCTCGCATTTGGCCCCCGACTGGGAGGGTCAGTTGGCAGCTGGCCCGATAAGGCCGGGGACGAGGTACCGGGCGGCCGTGTCTGTGCATTGACGGCACGTTAAACTTTCGGTCTAAATTCTGCCGTTGAACTGGAGTTCATGGATCGGGTGGTGGGGCCGGGGTTCACACAACAAGCTCTGCTTAGCAATAGAACATAAACCACCCCAGCTTATTGGTTCATAAAGCCACCCCAGCAAGAATTCTGATTTTTTTTTAATGTGATAGGTACCTAACAAAGGTGTCTTTTAAGGTGTTTAACTCAATAAAGAACGATCCGAATTATGCAAACGTATGGATAGGTGAACTCACAATAATCCACTGCATCTTTTGGCTCTTTCGAAATTTTCCTTCACGGGCTATTTGAAACGTGACATCGTGACCTAAGGGCACACGACCTACTTTAACTTTCGGAACAATCACAATGCGATCTTAAAAAAGTGCAAAACTGAAGTTCGATATTTTGTCTTTCGAAGCAAGTAATTAAAAAAAAACTGGGCTTTGCCCTCAAAACTCTACATATCCGCTCTAAATTAGGCATGTATGAATATTTTTGCTCTAGTGTACCACTTCCTGTTTTATTATGTCTCTAAAACGGTACATCACTGAAATATAAGCCTGTTCACGATCAAGCCACGTGCTGGGATGAAAATGTTGGTTATCTGAGCCTGAGTGTTGTGCTGCAGAAGCATTCGGACACGTGATGTCAAAGGTCGACAACAGATATGACAACATTTCTACAAATTGTAGTAGTAGACGAATTATAAGTCCTACCATGCGATGAATGACAAGGAGAGAGAAGCATCCACAACACAGCAACCACATTATGGTCACCGAGAAAACATTCGCTCAACCATTTATTGCATCTCGAAAGTTAAACAATCTGCGAATGTATTGAAATATCAGGAAGGGCACAAACATCAGGTGGCGCCGTTTTTGGGTGCCCAGTGCTCACTGCTCACTCTGGCTGACCGTGCTGCCTGTGAAGCAAGGCAATTTCTGCGGGTGTCGGACGCAGACAAGGTGAAAGCAAAGCTATTTTATGGGTCTGACCAGATCAGCCGCATGTGTCTCGGCCAGACCGACTGTGTCACGGTGTGACAGGCTGATGGAACCAAAAGTAGAGTTCCGAAAAGGCTTGTTTTGGGAAACTTGTGCGAGATATATGATCTATGCAAGGAGAACCCCTAAAAACCTCGCACCGGCTTCTTAACCTTTGCCGCCCTTCGTCCGAAGCATTGCGTCTTGGCAGGCAGCAGTGGGACGCACTCGATGTGGGTGTGCACTTATCAGCAAAACCCGAAACTGTTCATATCTGCTCTCGGCCTTCCCGGTCTCAAAGGCCGTGACCTCCTCAATCACGCTGTATGTGGCAAGGAAAGCCGTGATTGTATGATGCACAACTGTGAGGACTGCCCTGGTGAAGACGGGGTGATGAACTTTCTAAGGATTATCCTCACGGACAAATCAGGAGAAGAGAGTGAATGTGATTCAGCCCCAGATGATGACATGGATAATGAGATTAGGTACCGACAGTGGATGAGCATGCATCAATGTGCACTCGTAGAAATAGTGTAGACCAAAGAGGAAAGCATGAGATATTTGAGCCAGCAAGCCGTTAAGCTGACCAGACACCACATTGTGGCTAACAAACAAGGTCAGTACTTCACCTACGTGAAGGCTACTGGCAAGGACGGCGAAGCGATTGTCCAGTGCGATGTCGCTGAAAATTATTCATTTGTGGTGCAGGATCTAGCTCAAGGCTTCTACTGTGATTCGTCCCTGTGTACGGGGCACCAGTTTGTAGTGTACTGGCGTGAGGACGAGGTACTGTGCCATCAGAGCTACTGCTGGATCTCTGACGACACAAAGCACAACACCGACATGGTGCATGCGTTCCTGCAATGGCTTATCCCAGACATTCGGACCGCAGTACCTGATCTCCAAGGATATTTATTTCAGATACGGCAGTGCTGCACAGTATACGAATCAGCATAACTCCATCAATATGTGTTACCGTCAGACAGATTTTGGGGTACCCTGTGAGTGGCATTTTTTGTCGCATCTCATGACAAGAGCGTTTACGACGGTATCGGGGATACAGCCAAGCGTGCCGCCGCTCAAGAGAGCCTCAAGCGCCCGCTTAGCAACCAGGTACTGACGAAGGAGAACATGTTTGAATATCTGTCGCACAAGCTTGTCAACGGCATCAAGTTCATAGCTGTATCAAAGCAAGAGGCAATGAATGCCACGATCCACCTCATCGAGCGCTTCTCGAAAGCCGTCACGGCGAAGGGAACACAGGGGTACCACAAGTTCGCACCAGTGACCCACAGAACCGAAATAGTTCATTAACTGTCTACCGATGCGGCGCGTGTGTTAATGGTAGCTGGGTGAAATGAGACAATTTAGTGTGCGCTCTGATACATTTTTTATTGTTATTATCGCAGTGAAAGATAATCAGTCTGCATTGGAATTCTGATCAGGTTCTGCAGTTCTGTGACCAGTTGACCAAGTTCTGCATCTGCAGATCTGTAGATCATCACATTGCATTACATAATAATACTGTACTGCAACACCATATTGTATTGCATCGCATTGTGTAATTATGCTACTTCAATTTTATTACGCTGATGTAGACAGCTCACGTTCCAATTCGATTCATTTCAGACTCAACATGTCTCAATGAATGCGTCCGCACCAAATTTGTTCTCAAACAGTTCACAATGACTACACTTACTCAGTCAATGACGTTCATCTTTTCGGTTCCAGAATGTGGGGTTTGAAACACCAGAAAGTTGATATTACAGTGGTTGGCGGAGTTATAATCCATTCAGTGATGTCGGTGAAATATGATCGTACATTTTTGATATGCTGGCATTGTTGCAGAAATATATTGTATCAGGTGAAAAATGGATGTTTCTATTCTTCCTGCAAGTGACGATCTAGGATTTCATAAAGACATAAAAGATCAGTGCAACTATGAGCCACAAGGGCCCTTCTTGGTTGCACTCTGTACACTGAACCAGTTTTCCACCAAATGCGCCAATCAACTCTCCCTGGAATACAGAAAAACAAGCCCCCTATTCTTATAATGATTGTCTATGCTGTTTTTAAAGATGTTCAATGTGTTGCTACTGACCAATAGCGAACCAGGGGGGGGGGGGGCCCCCCCCAAATTTTTGGGGCGGGCCGGGGGGGGGGCGGCGCGGGGGCCCGGCCCGCGGGGCCACCCAAGCCCCGGGCCCGTTTCTGATCTGTGGCTCGAATCCCCTTTGAGCAGCTGGTTCCAGTGTTCTACTACCCTGTTGGTGAAGAAAGACTGTCTTAACCTTGTCCTGCTGTGATTAACTTTAATTTTGAATTGATGACCTCTAATTGCATCATTTCTGTTAAATTCAAACAGTTCCCTGAGATAACCCTGTTCCTGACCATGAACAAATTTAAAGACCTCGATGAGATCTCTTCTCAGCCTTCTATATCTAGGTGAAAACATATTCAGTTTCTTCAATCTTTCCTCATATGCCAGGTTGCCTATGCCATTCACCATTTTCGTTGCCCTCTTTTGTACTCTCTCTAAAAGCCAACAATCTTTTTCATAACTAGGGGACCAAGCTTGGACACAGTATTCCAAATGTGGCCTGACACATGCACAGTAAAGCTTCCTGATGACTTCCTCACTTTTGTATGATATATTCCTATTTATTGCCCCAAGCATTCTTAGTGCCTTCTTCCTGGCTTCTTTGGTCTGTTCTGATGTCCCCAAATTTGTGTTCAAAATAATACCTAAGTCCTTCTCCCACTGAGTCACAGATAGTACTTGGCCATCCATCAAGTACGGAGCCTTGATATGCGGCCTACCTACATGCATGATTTTGCACTTATCAAAATTAAATTTCATTTGCCATTTTTCGGACCACTTCACTAGCTCGTCTAAGTCTTTCCGCAGCAAGACCTGCTCATTGTGCCCTGTTATTGCCCTAAAGATCTTCAAATCATCCGCAAATTTCAAAACCTTACTGCTTAGGCCACTTTCAATGTTATTTACAAACACAATGAACAATAGTGGTCCTAGTACTGACCCCAGGGGGACTCCACTAAGAACAAAGAACATTTTGCCATGATGACTTCGTACCATTTAGCATCACTCTCTGCTGTCTATCTGAAAGCCACAACTCTATCCATTTTAGGATGCTACCTGCAATACCATGGACCTGAAGCTGCATCATTAACCGTTTATGGGGTACCTTGTCAAAGGCCTTACTAAAGTCAAGATATGCTACATCAACCTGATTTCCCTGATCAAATTGTTCTGTAGCAAAATTCAAAAAGTCCAAGAGATTTGTGAGACACGATCGCCCTTTTCTAAACCCATGTTGAGTATCTTGAATCAATCTGTTTCCTTCCAGAAAAGTAACTATTATATCCTTGATAATTGATTCAAGTACCTTGCAGACTAGGGATGTGGGGCTTACTGGCCTATAGTTTTCAACTTTCCCTCTTTCTCCTTTCTTGAAAATAGGAACTACATTTGCCCTTTTCCAATCTATTGGAATTTCATTTTGTGAAACTGATCTACAAAATATTATACTAAGTGGAATTGCCAGTTCCTTTTCAGCTTCCCGCAATACCCTAGCATAAATTCCATCAGGTCCTGCTGCCTTGTTTGGCTTTATTTTCCTGATATAATTCAAAACAACATCACTATCAATAAAATCAACATCATGTAACTGATCACCTGTCACTGAGCTGTGGTTCACAGTTGGCAGATTAGTCACATCCTCCAACGTAAACACTGATTTAAACTGCTTGCTCAGTTCCTCAACCATCTCACCATCCTCACTCAACATAATTCCATTTACTTCCAGTGGACCAATGGTGCTTGAAACTTTACTTAGCTTGTAGAAACTAAAGAACTTTTTACTGTCCCCATTACAGTTCCTAGCCAAATCCAATTCTTTTGCTCGCTTTGCTGCTCTGGTTTTCTGCTTCACAGCGTCTCTAGCTTTTTGATACAACCTTAGATTTACTATATTTGAAGCTTCCTTAAATACTCTGAATATATCTAAATTTCACAAATAACCCTTCGACGTTTCTGCATTTCCAGAATAGCATTGTGACACTCTCGAAGGTCAAACTAGGTCACGGTATCTTAGGTCACAAGTTCACGGTTTAAAAAAACGCGTGAACAGAAATTTCGAAACTGACACAAGATGCAGTGGATCATGACGAGTTCAGCGATATGTAGCTTTGTGCAATTAATGTTACTCTTCATTGAGTTCCAGGAATCCAAAGAGTTCGGTGGCCACTCAAATATGTCCGAGGCTATAACTCCTTAACCGTTGCTCGGATCTTTCTCAAAATTGCATAGCAGCTGGAATATCGTGACAAACTTACTCTATATGAGTATTTTCCTTGGGATATGAAGTGTAGGTTGTTATATTGGCCCATTCACTTGTCAATTTGTCGTGGAATGGGCCACCTACTACAATTCGTAGGCATTTCTGCCATTTCTGTTTAGCCCTTGACCACACAACGAGTTAGAAAACTTGTGCAACATAACACTCGATATCAGATGACTAAGATTCTCATTCCCTCACGTGCCTCGAACGTCAAAAGGCTTGTATTTCGGTAACATGCCGTTCTAAACACATCATAACAGGCCACCATAGACTAGCACAAAAACAACCATGCATGTCTAATTTAGAACGGATATGGAGAGCTTTAGGGACAAAAGACTATTTTTATGTTTTACTCAGAAAGATAAAATATCGAACTTTATTTCTGCAGTTTTTTCAAGTCGCAATGTGAATGTCCCGAAGATTAAATTCGGTCATGTAAGTCACGATGTCACAATTTCAAATAAGCGAAATTTCAAATAAGCGAAAATTCAGCAGAAACCAAAGTATGCAGTGCAATGCTGTGAGTTCACCGATATATGCTTTTGCATAATTCAGTTTGTTCTTCATTGTGTTAAGGACCTCAAAATACACCATTGTTAGGTGGCATCTCAGAAATGCCAGAGACTCTAGCGCCTTGACCATTGACCTGACCTTTCTAAAAATGGCATAGCTGGATTCAGTGCATCCGATAACCCAACACAATTATTTTAATCAAAATATAAAATATTGGGTGTTATGTTCTTGTCGATTTGTTGTGGATGGGCCTGCTGTAGATTCAACCATGTCGAGACAAAAAGTTGACATTATGACACCAAATGTACATGAAAGCTGTGAACAGCCACCAAGTTTCGTGGAGCTACTCCTAATAGCAATTGAGATTGAAAAGCATGAAGAAGGGAGTGGGACTGAATCAGCATCATAAGGAATCGGGCATGGGCGTCGATTTGTATCTTTTTGTGGGGGCCATGGCCCCACTAATGTTGATCTTGGCCCCCTCCATGTTGATTTGCCCCCCCCCCCCCAATAACCTATGCTATTTTTATGCTGATAAAAAAGCTAAAGGAACAAAAGAAGAAAAACACCATGTTAGGTACATATAAAACTTAGTTGATTTTGCCAGCACATTTTGTACTGAAAAGAAAAAGAGTTGGATTAGATAGTGGACTGACTCTCCACATTTTGCTACAAAATTCAAAATTGTATGCAAAAAACAAACAAAAAAGTGGAACAAAGAATTCCCTCCACTGTGGAAGGACAACTTACATCATAAAATGTTGAGATAAGCTGATGCCGATGCATTTTAAACCAGATTGTCTGAAAAAATATGCTAAGCCACAAAACAACAATTGCATTGTCATACTGATGTTTGTACACATCACCAATGGCAAAACTACATGCATATGGAGCTTGAACAGGATTATTTACATTCTCAATTTCCCGTCATTGTCGAACTTGCATACAATCTAGTCCAGTAAACAATCACAATTATCATTAAGATTGTGGATATACAAACTATAATTATCTTCAGCATCCCATCCATCAAACTATCAGCCTGATATTTACCTAGGTACCTACCTACATGCCCAATGACAATGTGCATGCATTCAATATTGAATGTGAACTCGTGGGTTCAAAACTGAACCCACGAGAGCCATGTGTGGGCCAATCTGCCAGCTTATGATACCATGAAAGAGAAAAGTCAGCAAGAAGCTGCATGGACACTGCATTATAATTGATGTTCCTAAAGAAAGCAATAGGTACTAAGCTATGGATCACATGACTTTAAAAGCAAACCTTACAATCATACAAGACCAATGCTATACAAGACCAAATGTCTGATAGTGCGCATTAAACGCCACAAAAAAAAATACCATTATTTTAAAAGGGACACCAAAGTTCGCCTTCAAGCCATGGTGACGTCACAGCTTTTTCCTCATATATTATTGCATACATTGGTAGCATCAGGCATGTTTCAATTTCGCTGCATAACCAAGCCTAACCCATTTGTTTGCTATATGGATGCAAATGTATGTAAAAACGTGTCTTGTTACCACCTTAAAGCACAATAATACCAGTTTGGCTAGGTTAGGCTAGTTTTGTTTCATTAACTTGGGAACTATTTTTTATAAAATTAAAAAAATATCCAAATCGGAAATTTGCCTTCAAAAACAGGGGACGTTAGGTTCCGTTAGGTTGGGTTCGGTTTCTTAAATTATGTTTTTAAAAATCCGAAAACATTGCTTAAATTTATTTGTCTAACTACATTTTTGTTTTCTTTCTCCAAAAGGAGGTTAGGATATGCTAGATTAGGTTATGTTGGTTATGGTTATGGTATGTATTCACTAATGAGTGAATCCATGCCATTCCCACTGGAGTCTAAAAGCTGCATCATAACCTTATTTCTATAACGTATATCACAAGAACCATCTCGATTCTACTGCTCATTTAGGACACCATGGAAGTCAATTAATGAAAGTGTTACTTCATTGCCTGCATTGCTAATGTAAACGGAAAGAAGTCCTTTGAACCATATGTAATGTCCTGCACAGTTCTGCTCCATCCACATCCAACTCCAACCCTGACCGGAACTTCAGGAGCGCATCCATCTCCAAAGCAGCCTGCGGAATAAGGTATGTATTGCAGCAAAAGTACTATGATCTGAATTCCATGGTATCCCTGTTGCCTGATAGTCTATCCTTGCCTATCCATGTAGGAGGTGTTTGACTTTCCTCAAACAGTCTGGAGAACTTGGGAGTTGAAATCACTTGTGAGTGATGAAACAGATGAGCTATTCCTGTATGCTTATGTTTCAGAATTGCATGGCACAGTGGCATGCCGAATGGGAGGGGACATTGTGGGCAGTTGCCCCCTAACAGGTTATGAGGGTCCCAAGAATCGCGTCGAGCTCCGGAAAAATTGCGCCAGTCTCCTTAAAAATCCAGTTTAAGCTCCCAATAGTCGCACCAGGACCCCAAAAAACACATTGGGGACTAAAAAGTCGCACCGGGGATTCTGAAAGGGACGCTGGGGCCTCAAACGTTCCCGCCTGGGCCCCTGAAAATTACGCTGGGGGTTCAAAAGAGTCGTGCTGGGATTCAAGAAAATCACGGCGGAGACCACAAACGGTCGGGCCTGGGGCCCCGGAAAGTCACGCTGAGCCCAGGGGTACAAATAATTTTCGTCCGGGTCCCTGAAAGTCACGCTAGGGGCATGACAGGTCGCACCGGGTCTCCAAAAGTCTCATTGTGATCACCCAACAAACGAAGCCGGTGCAACGAAAACAGTCCCGACATGGAAACAGTCCCGACATGGAAACAGTCCCGACATGGGAAACAGTCCCGACATGGAAACAGTCCCGACATGGAAACAGTCCCGACATGGAAACAGTCCCGACATGGAAACAGTACCCGACATGGAGAATCACTGTGTTCTGGCCACTAAAACTCGCGCCTGGGATCCCAACAAGTGACCACGGGGCCCCGAAATATCGCGTTCGTGACCCATAATTCCGTCGGTAATCCCAAAATTTCATGTCGGTAATCCAAAGCGTTCCGAGTCTCGCAAAAAGCGACAGGGCATTAAAATTTGCGCTGCAGTTCAAAATAACACACCGGGAGCGCTAAATAAAAAGCATAACGGAAGCCCTCAGGGCACACCAGGCCATGAGACCACACTGGGCCTCGAAAACAGGCTGGGCCTTCAAAAGGGAATTGATAGTAAACAAGGAACAAAAAGACCGGCCACTAAATAAACACATCGGCGGCTTCGAAAACGCGCCGATACCTAAAAATATCATCGGTGTATAAAAAAGAAAGAAAAGCTGTAAACAAGAGCCCGGTCTCAATCATGTACCGGGGTTCCGAACAAAAATTGGCTGAAGCCCTAAAACACATCCGTAAAAGAAGAAAATTGCAACAGGTAAAAAAACGAACACCTAGCTAGGGTCACGGCTCGGTAGCCAATCTGGGAGCTTATTGAACCAAAGAGATGAGGTGCATCAAAGTTCAGTATATCTCCGGATTTCTTAATCACGAGAAAGTGTGGGAAGAAGAGGACTAATACATGGAATTTAATTTATCGACTTTTTCCAGCGAGCCGCATTTACCAGGCATTCCACAAGTCAATGAGCAAAACGTGGGAGCAAAACGTGTGAGACCTAGCAGAAACCGGAGAAGCGCACGTAGAGTGGCGAATGCGCCGACCGGCAAGTACACGTGCATGAACGTTGGCGTTTTGGCGACCGGGCGTTATTAATTGGAATGCCTGATATTGACAAATTTTACAATTTTGAGTGATTTGTTCAGGTGTAATTTCAGTACTGTCAGGTGACTTTTCAAGTGATACCAAAATAAAAACCTTCAAACAGGATGGGGGGAATTAGGGTTGAAATCCGTTGATTCAGAAATAATGGTAGATTTGCCCCCCCACAGGACAGTTAATTTGGTAACTAATCATTATATAACAAAAATATAAAGAACCCCCTTCGAAAAAATTGTTGAAAATGAAGGGACTTTTTAATCGGGGTAGGTGGGCACCTTCCAAATCAGTTTGCCCTCTCTCGCAAATCCTAGGTACGCTACTGTCATGGCATGACATAATTTGACCTGTTGATGGCTATGATCCGCCGCAAATGGACTCGGCGGCCCCGGTCCGCCACAGTGGACGATGTGCTCCGCAGCCCCGGCCCGTTGCAATGGACGGTGTACTCCACGATTCACGACATTCTGATTGACCTTTTAATAGACGCGTCCAGAGTAGCTCTTTGGAAAATAAATTATACCGACAACAATTCCGAACACTAGACCAAGCCATTCAATTCTGCAGTGTGAGAGCAGCAGGTGGACAGGGTCATTGAGGTCTGTAGAGGAGTACAGAAAGACGAACCCATGGAAATTGACTCGAGTCATTTGGAGAATGGAGAGGACAGGATATACAAATTAGGCAAACTAGCTTTTGCGATAGGTCAAACAGTGGAAAACTTAGCAGCAAAAAAGCCAGAAACGGAGAAACCACAAACAGAGAACAAGCCCCAGCCTGGACCACGGGTATTTCACCCACCATACCAACGTTACCCCAGAACGCCGCGAGCTTATCCCTCAGGACACCACAATGGACTCCATTAACCACGACACCCCATGGGCCCCAGAACGTGGAGAGCACCGCCAAACCCAGCCAACCGCTGGACTTCCGATGGCAGACCCATTTGTGTGAAATGTGAAAAAAGATTGGTCATCTTGGAAGGCAGTGCCGCTCTTAACCCATCAGCCAGCCGGAAAGAAATGAGCTCTGTCGTGGCTGACCACCACGATAAAGCTGAGAAAATTCATAAAGAGGACACAAAGAGAAAGGAGAAGAAAAATGTCCGAAAAAAGAGACCCTGAAAAAACGTAAACAGAAACTGGCACCTGTCGAACAAATTCAAATAAAGGCGAACATATCCATGGCTTGGCTTTATATAGGCAACTAAGAGGCCTATACGCTCGTGGGCACTGGAGCCGACATGAAATAGGACCTGAACTGTTTGACTGACGATGTTATGGGCGCCGCATGACCGACGCAGTCGATGCGCCCCTAAACCCCAATAACCAACCAACCAACCCTGCTTGATGGACGCAAATTTTCATGTGACATATACCCACAGTGCCCCTCACCCTGTACCCGCCCCTGACCTCATGTGACCTGTCAGCTGACCTCGTGACATGTGAACTGATGCCTGGAGGCGGGTATCGTGTCACGTGGCCTGACTTGATTTCGTGTGACCTGTGCGCCAGTGTCTGGAGGCCGGTAACCTGGCAGGGGGTGTACTCATCACACCAGCCGGCAGCCGTAGCTCCACAGGAGCACGAACAACTGATGCACCATGCTGTGGAAGAGACCAGCGGGTGAGCTGCCATGTTGGCACGCTGCGCTGTCGCATGGTGTCTGACATGCACTGAAATACACTATCGTGCCGTGCGACATACTGTGTTACACTACCCCACACTGTCATATTGATATATGCCGCCTCATCATACACTGGCATGTACTGTCATGCCGTCTGACACA